>JADRCD010158643.1:0-28911 GCA_019843815.1 Montemys delectorum
TGATTCTCTTCTGTGCTATTCTAGTGTGCAGACAGACCCAGAGGCAGGTTTCATAAATATACAGGAAATATAAGGAAGGGAGCAACTGAAGCCTTTAGTGTAGCTTAGTGTCCATCTTTGCTTATTTTGCTATATATCACTGTTGTTTATTGTACTAAAAATATAGTGAACTGCTTCAGATGATCTATTTTTCAAATATGTGTATGTATTATACATGCAATAAAATATAAATCACAGTCTTATTTATGTACCTATTTAGTGTGTAAATATATGTGTTTATGGAATTGAATACTGTTGTGCCAAAGAGCAGGGCCTGGGCTGCGGCCTATGGCTCACTCTCTCTCCCTGGTGTTGAGGCCTGCTGCACGATGTGTTAGTTCAAAAGGAGGCAATGTATAAATGAGATATTTTATTGTAGGAAGGAGAAAATAGGCTGGTCAAGTAGAGAGAAGGAGAAGAGAGGAAGGAGAGAGAGAGAGAGAGAGAGAGAGAGAGAGAGAGAGAGAGAGAGAGAGAAAGAGAGAGAGAGAAAGGAGAGGAGGAAAGCAAAAGAGCAAGAAAGCAAGAGAAGAGAACAAAGAGCAGGAAAGAGAGGAGAGAGAGAGCAAGAGAGGGAGAGCAGAGACAAAGAGCCAGAGAGCAAAAGAGTGAGAGAGTGAGGAGGGGGCAAACCACTCCTTTTATTGTATGGGGTGTGGCATGTCTGGCTTGTGGTCACATGACTGGGTGTAGGGTCCAGCTAGAATGCTTGGGACATTGTCTGCCTGACAGAGCACACATCTCCTGGGGGGGGGGGGGGGGGGAGGGGCAACTGTGAAGGGTTGTGACTGAAACAGGAACCAAAGACTCAGGAGTTATGGCCAAGCTCCTTCCGCCTCCTGCAAGCAGAAACTGCCCACAGGGTCTCCAGGGCTCAAAGCAAAATACTCCTCTGAGTCTAAGTTACCTGAGCAGACCACTACCCCACACTGCCCTACAGAATACATACTATATGCATGCATATGTTAAATATAACATTCATGCACATGTAAGAAATCAGTGAATGATTTGTTTTTAAGCACAGAAATTGAAACTGGATTTTCAGTTTATGTAAGTACGTGGCTTCAACACAGTATTAATGCATTGAAGATAGACTGTTCGCTGTCCTTGAAGAACTGGCAGTGCTTTAAAAACCTGCTTCTCCAACTTTAATATATACACAATTTGCCTGAAGGTCTTAGGAAGATGTGGGTTTCTGAGTTAGCGTCTAAGGTCTGAGAGTCTGCCTTGCTGTTAGGATCCCAGTGTTACCCTGTATCTGAGCGTATGAGCCACCACGGGAAGCAGCTACAAGCAGAAGGAACAAAGCACCCTGCAAGCCTGTAGCTGCAAATTGCGACGCCTGGGTCTAGACTCCAGCTTTGCAACTGGCGAGTGCAGTAATTCAGGAACCAGTGAATGGCTGCGGCATGCTGTTCGATACTTTTCAGAATGTGTGTCAAAATTTAGCAAGATTATCACTCTCCCACCCCTGCCTTAAACATCTGGATTTGAATAAATCCATCTTTTAGAAATAGGAACGGCACATTTGGCCAAGGGGGGGGATGGGAGAAGAGGACAAAAAATTATAGAATTCACACTTCACCCAAGTAAATTATTTTAATTGAAATCATAGAAAGCAACAGGGCTTAATTTTAGATGAAACTACTAGAGGGGTGAGGCAGGGAAGGTCCTAGGAGTTTATTCATTCAGGAAATGTATCGTAATTTCAAGTTGGGTATGAAAGGTTTTCAGGACCAATACAAGAAAAAGTCGTATGGCAAAGGTTTTATTCTTTTTGTTTTTTTTCCCCTGTAATAAACATGTGAAGATGCAAGGGGAGAGCAGAAGGCTGTTTTTAAAGAGCAAGCTGCAGGGTGGAAGGGGAGCCTGGTGGGTGAGCCTCTGAGGTCCCCAGGCCTGTGTAGACTGGAGGATTGCAAGAAAGAGAATTAAAGTTAATTAACCCAGCAGTAGCTTTCACATAAGGGATAATTCAAGCAAACTGGAAATGGCTGGAAGTGGAGCCAGCTTTGCTAAACTATGTGTGGGCCTCCAGCCCTCAGACGGAAAGTAAACTTGATGTGAAATGAAGCAGCAATGGGCACCAGGCACAGGCCACGGGGTAAAGCAAAAGCCATTGAATTATACCGTACGATGGTATTTATCTGTACCGTCCTCTAATCTATTGGCCATTTCAGTGCATTCACAAGTATATAGGAACAATTCTTTAATCAGTCTTAGCAAAACCATGAGTGCATATGTGCATGCATATGTGTGTATATGCTCACATATCTCTGATTGATTCTATTTTTGTCTCTTCTAAACCACTGCTTTTTTAAAAGCACTTCACAGAGGGTCAGAAGCACAGATGCTGAGTCTGTTTAAAATGCCCTAGAAAGTAAAGCACTCCCTTTAATCTGATGTCTAGGCTGCAGTTTTAAAAATTGGATTGAAAAGGATTAGATTAGATTAGACCTTCTGGATTTAAAAATGTTAAAGCTCCATTTATGCTTTAACATAATCTCTTTCCATTCTCTGGAGCCATCAAGCAGAACACAGTCTTGGACAATGTTTTTATTATTATTAAATTTCAGACCCTTTCTTTAAGCAACCTCCCCCCTTTCATATTTGTAATAGAAAGAAATTCTGAGAGACTGAGCTAAAAGTTCCTTTGACCTGCTGCTGAAGGTTGGGTGTGTAAGCTTTCTGATTTTTAGTGACTTTCCTGTCTCTGTACACAGTCACATACCCCCATGAATATGAATGACTAATTTTATATTCAAATACCAGCGCACATACCTCAGAATACTAAGCATCTCCTGAAGGAGTAGTTGCTTGTATAACAATTCATCATGAAGCTTAAAAAGAACAGCTTGATAAGAATTTTTATACAGGATGCCAATTTGACGTACGCACCCATTAGGTTCCATCACCGTAAATAAAAAAGACAAAGAACTATACACCATCCCAAACTATTGAGGTTCTGCATGCAAATGGAATTGCTCCACAGCTCGAGTGTTTAGGTTTCATATAACTGAAATTTCGGTCATTTGAGATTATATATTCTAAGGTGGAAAGCTAAAAAACTTATCTTTTTTTCCTTTTCTTTTTTTATTGATATTTTCTTTATTTACATTTCAAATGTTAAACTCCTTCCCTGTTTCCTGTCTGCAAATCCCCTATCCCATCCCCCCTCCGGCAGCTTCTATGAGGGTGCTCTACCAACCACCCACCCACCCACTCCCACCTCCCCACCCTGGCATTCCCCTACACTGGGGCATCCCAAGGGCCTCTCCTCCCATTGATGCTAAATAAGACCATCCTCTGCTACATAAGCAGCTGGAGCCATGGGTCCCTCCAGGTGTACTCTTTGGTTGGTGGTTTAGTCCCTGGAAGTTCTGGGGGTTCTGGTTGGTTGATATACAACCCCAGAGGAAGAACAGCTTATCTTTACATGACCAACATTACATTGTTAGTGGATTGTATTTGTATTTGTCTACATTTAATTGCTGTTTCTCAAGAACTCATCCACCTAAGGTCTAAAGGTGCTTTGCGAATATCCTCGAGTTGGTTAGATGGTTGGTAGGCTGTTTGGTTTTTTTTGGGGGGGGAAGGGTTGTTGCTATTGTTGTTGTTGTGCTGGTTTGTTTGGTTCTGCATTTGGTATTCCTGCTCTTGGGCTGACATGTCTTAAAATGATAGTGATGGTAGAAGATCAGTTTCGTTCTTGCGGCAGTCATAATGCAAGATTTCTGGCTGGTCCCAGGTAAAGCATTATCCATTATCATTTGTCTAAAACATCAATATCTCTGCCATTTAACCAGAGAGTCTCTGTCTATTAAAAAACGTTATGTTTGACCTAAGTGAATTATTTATAACTAAATTTCTTTAAACTACAAAATACACAGCCAGAAACATAAAGCTTGCCAGCTGTGGAGTGATGGGCACAGCTTTATGGTAGGCCTCATCTCCACACAAAACCAGGGAGAAAGGCAGGACCATAAAGAACCACAGCAGGATTAAGAGCCTGAGCAAGTTTTTTCATCCAGGAATTAAAAAAAAAAATCTACTTGATTTCACCTTGCAAGGTTAGCTTTTAAAGTTTTAACAAACTTTTAAAAATTGCATTTTTATTTATAGGAAAATGAACACTGTAGAAAAAATATCCATTTAATTTAAAAAGAAGCAACTGGTATTTCATCAATCAAGCTTGAATTCCGACTTATAGTAAAAAAATAAACTAACATTTGTACTTCCTTTTTCCATCAAAACTGTGTCCACAAATGACCAAACAATTCCCTACAGGGAGTTTCAACAAACAGAAATATCTCAGCTAATAAACAGAGAAAGAATTATAAAACAAGAATATGTCTGTTTTTCAGCCATTGTTGGGGAAGAAAAGAGGGCCCACCAAAATGAAAAACCATATGATTTGTTGGCTTCCTGATAAAAATCAGCATCATAAATATGTTTGAAAAATTCAACCCAAAATCTGATCAAGCTGGTTCACACTTTCCAGGCAAGCTGTCAGTGAAAAAATGGAATTAGGGAGAGGCAGCAAAACTTCAAAGGACAGCTTTTCATTTTTTTCTTTTTAACATGATTGATGATGATGATGATGATAATGATGATGATAATGATGATGGTGGTGGTGGTGGTGGTGGTGGTGGTGGTGGTGGTGGTGGTGGTGATGGTGGTGGTCTTGCTATGTAAACTTGTCTGTCCTGCAACTCACTCTGTAGACCAGACTCGAACTCACAGAGATCAGCCTGCTTCTGCCTCCCAAGTGCTGCTTTTGAAGGCATGTACCACCACTACCTGGCTCTTCTTATTTTTAAAAACTTATTTTTAAATGTGTATTTATTTTGCCTGAGTGCATTTGTACATATCACATAAGTGTCTGGACCCAAAGAGGCCAGTAAGTGCTCTTAATTGCTGAGCCATTTCTACAGGCCTTGTTGGTTTTTAAAATGAAACTGAAGCGAGAGAGAGAGAGAGAGAGAGAGAGAGAGAGAGAGAGAGAGAGAGAGGAAGAGCAGGAGGAGGAGGAAAAGAAAGAAAGGAAGGAAGGAAGGAAGGAAGGAAGGAAGGAAGGAAGGAAAGAAGACAAAGGAACAAAGAAACAGAGAAACAAATAAGGAAAGAAGGAGAGAGAGCAAAAAAGGGAAAGAAAAGCATCTATAATACAAAAGCCAAAATTTTCTTCACTCAATTGTATAGCCTCTTCTAGCAGGTACATTCTTTCCCCAATGATGAATTGTGTTTTGTTTTGTTTTGTTTTGTTTTCTGTTGTTGTTGTTTTTTTCTTTTTTTAAATTAGGTATTTTCTTTATTTACATTTCAAATGTTATCCCCTTTCCTCTTTTCCTTTCTGAAGACCCCCTCTCTTATCCCCCCTCCCCCTGCTCACCAACCTACCCTCTCCCACTTCCTGGCCCTGGCATTCCCCTACACTGAGGCTTCCAGCCTTCACAGGGCCAAGGGCCTCTCCTCCCATTGATGACTGACAAGGCCATCCTCTGCTACCTATGTGACTGAAGCCATAGGTTCCACCATGTGTACTCTTTGTCAACTGATGTTTTTTAAAGATACAAAATGTATTTGATTTTGAAAAACAAAACAAAATCCACCAATTTGAAAGCTTCAGAAACTAGAACACAGTATTTAAGACCTTCTTTGTCTCTAGAAAAAAATTAAATGTAATACATTTAATGAGACTCATCCAGTACAGATGGTTATGCCAAGTTTCAGAGGACCATGATTCTCCTAAGCTAATGTGACAGTCACTTAGTTAGCTTTAGGCAACAAACATGTATAAGCTAGTACCATAGATCAACCAGGAGTAGCCAAAAAAAGCTGTCTAGAAGTACTAATTTAATCTTCCACACAATGATCTTTTTTTCTTTTACATGTATTACAGAATGAAGACCTAATAGTAAAAACTATAGCCAGATTCCAAATCTAAAAGGACAAAGAAAAAGAATAAAAAAGAAAGAAGGAAAGAGAGAAAATAAATCCCTTAAATACAACTCTAAAATGAGGCACACTATTAAAGCTTCATGTTAATAAAGAAATACATGGTAGAACAATGAAGTATTAATAAGATACAATTTGTAAAGTATGAAAAGAAAAACCCACAACAAAAACAAGAGGAGAAATCACTCAAGAGCAAAGGGAAATAAAATACTCCCACAACACATTATGCTAAAAGGTACTTATTTCATTTGCAACTTGTATTTATATTTTTAATATGGAAAAAGAACAGCAAGTGACACATTATGTTAAAAGGTACTTATTTCTTTGTTATTTCTATTTAAAGAAGTAACAGCTTGCTTGAAATGCATATGGATTGAATACGAATCTGTATTATTAAATTGTACTTTTTTGGGTGAAACAGTTCACTTTTTAAAAGAAACTTCAGTAAAAAGAATTGCAATTATTTAGCACTTTTTATTTCAAATAACGTTAAGGTCTGAGACACTTTATGGAATTTTAAAAAGTATTTGCTTCTAATGTTTCAAGGAATTATTGAACATACAATTAATAATTTATCATAGTGTCATGAGATCACTATACCAAAAATATAGATAGATCTGTTTGTGTCTTTCCACTATGTCAGAATGTGTTAACTCACAAGAAATGGAATAAGTTGCATAGTATTTGTGGCTAACTACTATTTGCCAAATAGTCCTGATTTCCAGTCATAGATGGCCTGGGTGAACAAAGGATTTTAATTCCAATTCTTAATCACTACAATTAACCCTCCAACCAGACACATCATATAGTAAATATATCTATATATGTAGACATATAAATATGTGTATATATGTAGGTTGTAGAATGGTTACAAAAAGTTAAAGAGGCCACAGCAGAGTTCAAGAAATTCTATAAAACCCTAACTAGAGGGCAGCTAAAAGTTGATGGGATGACAAGGTGAGAGTCCTCTGGAATTAAATAATGAACTACCTTCTCTCGCCTTTCTCACCACCCCTTCCCAACATGTCCCTTTGACCTCCTGGACAATTTCACTTCTACTTTCTTGTCACAACAGCATATGTGATAGAATTTTTATAAAATCTATGAAACACAAATGAAAGGAAATGGCATGTTTGACTTTCTGAAACTGGCTTCCATGACCCAAGCTCAACCTGGCAGAGCCCAGTATTCTTGGCTGTCAATCCACAAATGCTTCCAATCAGATTGTTCCATTTTTCAGTTCAAAAACTCCATATTTTCTATCTATATATTTATTTCTTTGCTATTTTTGTCTCAGAGGTATAGCTAATTGCCATTGAACATCATTGCTACTTTAAGCTCTTTGTAAAGTAATTATCCCTATCACTTTGTTTTAAACATCTATTGATTATCTATTCTCAAACAAGTTGAGATTTTTCTCACTCTTGGTATAACAGATGATTGATGTGTGGGGATGTTTCAGTATATAAATTCTGGATATCATTTGAATCTCCTGTCTCAGCAGACTTTCTCTGACAATTCTATGTGGAAAGTGATGTGTTAGGAGAGTTGCTGTTCACATCTATGGGAACCCACATCCCCAAGTTTACTTTCATTTAGCAACTCTCAAAGACAGACGGGCTCCTGATTCCTGATGGATATGCTAGAGATCAGGTAACCCACTCACTAGTGGGAACAGAAATTTGTCTACATGGTTCCCTCCATGGGCTCCATTGCCACCAAGAGAGGATAGTATGTATCTTCATTGCTATGGTGTCATGAGAAAATTCTGCTAGACTTCCTCTGATAAAGCATCAATAAGCATGAGAAGTGAAGCCCTGGCTTTAGGCTAAAGTCCAGACTACTCGCTCAGTCTGTTCATCAGAGTGTGGGGCATCGTTATCTCCTGGATAAAATCAAAGTCCAGCTTCCAGCCTGAACTTCTCCATTGACACCATTAGAAGGGTCATGGTATTTTATTGCATCCTGGCAAAAAATACAAATCTAGGTTCCCTATCTGGCCTTTGCTGCTGAGTGTGTGGTAGAACTGAAGAGTTGTGCTCAGAAAGAGTGAAACAGACACTACAAAAAGGCTTCACACTGATGGGCCAGCCAGCCTGCCTTGGGGATACAAAGTTCTCCTTGACTTTCCAGTTGCCCTCGCTCATGCTGATATCTCCCTGACACTAAACTCCAATCTCTAGAGGAAATAAGAAAGCCTAACCCTTCCATCAGCCATTGCACTTTCAATCTCATCAGCCATTTTCACTTTCAACAGCTACATTTCTGTTTTATATAATAGCCAGAATCTTTACTGGCTCTATATGCAAAGAACATGAAAAGTAGATCTATACCATTTTCCCATAATTAGAAATCATTATCATGTGTAATAGCTGATGTTTAATTCCATATCAACATACTGAACAATCAAATTCAACTTTTAAACATGGTTTGTTTGGATCAGTTTTATACTTGGGAAAAATAATCTAGATTGGTACAAGGAATAGTGCTACCAAATCATAAAATGTGCAGAATTTTTGAACCAAGCATTTTCTTTTTATTGGAATCTTTGATCTTCTTTGGCTTATACTGTCCTCAATGATCAAAATAATTTGCATCGCAGAAGTAATTTGACACAACTACAAAGTGGCAATGGCAATGGCAACCAAATATGATGCCTGAAAAATTCACTGTAACATGGCAATGTCTAAAACACTACAGGAGAGACTTCATGATCATGACATGTGTGCTTAGCTTTAAAACAATTCTTATTTGAAATGATAAATTACTTCTTCCCAGACTGCTAATTGCTTCTTTTCTGCTTTAAAAATGCTGAAGTGGAAAAGTTCCTTTTAAATCTATTTTTTTCCAGATGCATTGTAGAATCAAGAAATAGAAAGTATCTGAATTGTTTAACAACCAGGAGTTGACACAGATGCACATATTGTAAGCACAGAAAATGCATTTCAAAGTATCTTATCCTTTGACCCACGGCTCACTCTTTGACATTAATTCTTATCTATAAGGGATTAATGTACTGAAGAATCAATATGCTTTCAGACATATCCTACATCACTGAGTTTCTTTGCTGGTCAGTTTTTCCATTATTAACAACTTATGTCAGCAATATCCCCTGTTCATCCAGCAGAATTTGAATTTATCCTTTCATTCCATTTCTGATTGTTACACATTACTCCAAAGGTCATTTATAACTTGATTTTCCAAGAAATCATTTAGGAGTCTGCATGAAGAAGACCAAGAAGGCTGGAAAAGAAACCACTCTAAGAGAAGTATATTCTCTGTACACATACCTATGGGGAAAATATTGTGGGTGACTTTGCCCTTCAGTGATTTACATTTGACAAACGGTATCCCTCAAGAGTCTAATATAGTCTAATACAAACCCGTCCCATAGTGTTTTTTGCTTACAGTAATGTTTCAGCATTTTCTACTAGAATCTCATGTTTCACTAATTTTGGGCTCATTGTATGAACTTATTTTGTGTTTCATATATTACTGAAGATACATGTGTGAGCTCAGATGCTTACCCAATAATGAATCAGGATTCTTCTAAAAAGTGACTGAGTCCAGGCATTCAGTAGGTAAAGCACTAGATAAACCTAGAGTGCATTTTCTCAAAAACAAGGAACTGCTCTGTAAATAAGGGCTTCACATTAGCATGGCACAAAGTTCACCTTGAAAAGGGTTCTAACCAACCAAATCCAGAACAATTTGAAGATGAAAGTTATTATAAAAACAATGATTCATAAACTGCTTAGAGATTTACATTCTCAACTAAAAATATATATATGGAAATACATGAATAACAGGATTGTAGATGGAGAAAGATCTTACAGTATTGATACATAACAAATATAGAATGGATGAAAGAAGCTGTAGCATTGATTGCAACTCTAAAAAATAAAGATGTTACGTCACTAAGTGTTAAGACACCAAAAGCTTACAGGTTTTGGAGTAGAGCTTTAAGAAGAGATAATCAAATCAAAACTAAATTATTAAGATGGGATCTGATAATCCAATGCAGGGGCTCGTATCCTTGCTAGAAAGGTGATTAGGGAACAATGACACTCTTTCTCAATGTGTCTTCACCTCTCAAAGCCACTCCTTGATCTAATCTTTCTAACTTCTCTTTTTTACTGCATATATATTTTTCTGAAAACAATAAAGTAAGGATATCATATGTCACTTCAACATAACACATTGGTCATCTTAAAAGGTTCATACCTATCAAATCTAGAAGCATTTGAACAAGAAAGTTTTAGTAAGTAAAATATAAACCACTGGTTTATGGAGAATGTGAATTTACATGGAAAATATACTTTAAGTACGTGCATATAAATATTAAATATGTACAGATATAAGTGGCTAAAGGCAATTGCCTCACAGTCCACTACTATATAGCACTAGTATGAAACTACAACATGACATTTTATTTTAGGACTTACGTGGATCTCATCCTTTCTATGCTTAGGAGAAATGTATAATGAAAATCAATATTTTCCTACTTGTAGTCCTCAGTTATTTAGTGACATGGAGTGAATAAGTGAAAAGGTCACAAAACAATACACAAGACTGAGAAAAATGGGGAGCCCGACTGACACAAAGGCCATTATTTTTAGTTGGTGTATTTCAAGAAAAGAGGCAGATGTGTTACATTTCCCACTGTGACTGTAAGAATCCTCAGGAATAATCAAGTAGGGTTTGGCTAACTGTCCCACAAAGAAGCTACCTCTAGGAAGTTGCTGTGTAAGACACCTGAAAGAATCACATGAGGAAGTCTGAGGAAAAGGACCAGAAACTCTCAAGCTTGACCAAGAACTCACAGAGCGGGTTCCAACACGGCATATCCCCCCATATTCACTTCATAAATGAAATGCAAAGGTTGAAACAACTCTGGATTTCCAGAAGAATATTTTAAAGGCTACAAAGAAATATACATGGATAATAGTCAAAATTGAATTCGAAGGGATATAAAGTAAGTGTACTATGATACTCTCAGAGCTACTGAACAGATAGTTGTGTAATGGACTAATAATAGTGTATCCTTCCTGAACAATGGATTCAGCTAGAGAGTAAAACATGAAGTCTCAGGCCATGTTGTCCACAGAAATAAAAGTTCAAGAATTACACATGTGTCAGTATACATACATGAGAATTTATAGAAGAGATAGTGTCCTGGATTAACACAAGTCCAAGAACTATCATAATGAAACAGACAGAAGGGCCATTTGTTCCATGTTGCGTACATCAAGTATTTGACCAAGGCATCACAGGCCACTACAGGGACTACTACTAGGCATGGGACTCATCCCAAGAGAGGAAGATTAAAGGGAACTATGCATTCAACATTCTATCCTTAGGGACTGTAGACTGAGGAACTGGGTTCTGTCTTATCTCATGTAGAAAATGAAGGAAAAATATAGGTTAATGGTTTGGATGACCTTGGACTACTGACATGAGAGGAAAGTTGTAAGTAATTTTGCTATCAACAGCAAGACAAACTGTTTTGGTAAAAGTGCTCAGCATGAGGATTTTTACCTCCGGCTGAGGAAAGGGAGGGATGGTAGGAAACAGTTGACTATGAAATGGATCATCCAAATGAGAACATTCACAGTTCAAGATTTTCATGAATAAGGAAAAAAATGAATGAAGTAGGAAACAAGAATTTGAGCTTTCTCTCTTTTTTCTCTTTTTTTTTCTCTTTTTCTTTTATTGCTATCGTTGTTGTTGCTATAGCTTTTTCTGTCCACTAGCTACGACAGGACTATTGCATCATGAACTGGGAGATGTTGTGGTTACCTACCCAAGACCTGTATAGACATAAAATTAGAAGAACAAGTTGGGCAAGTAGAAGATTATCAGTAGTAGGAGTGGGGAGATATAACAGAGTAATTTGTAGGTAAACATGACCATAAGAAAATGTATAACTATATATATGAACCTGACAGAAAAACTTTAAAAAACAAACTAAGAATTAAAGTTTCCTCATCTACATAGCAATTAGCCTCATGATGTATTGTGTAGATTGAGTGCATATGTATAAATCATCTAGTGAAATAATGAGTTTACCTGTCCATAAGGTTATTAATGGGCCACACAAACAAGTCTGTAAACATGAACATAGACATATAAATCTTTTTAAAATACACTTGTTCTTTAAAAAGATCACCCACATTAACTAATTAAAATTTATCCCCAAAATACAAGGATGATTTAAAATATATTTATCTATAACTATGACTAATTATATTACAGAAGTAAGAATAAAAATTATAAAAACCTAGTAATATATTTAGAAAAACTGGTCACCCTTCATTAATCTCTCATGAGTAGTCAATAAACTAGGGACAGAAGAAAATTATCTCAGCATAATGAATGATCTATATTTAAAACACAATACTAACATCATACCATGTGATGAAAAATGAAGCTATTTCCTTTAGGCTTACAGAGGAGGCCAACTCTTACCATTCAACATAGCACTGGGAAAAACTAAGAAGAGCAATAGAAAAAAAAAAAAAAACTAAGATCATCTTTGCTTACAGATTGTATAAACTTAAATGTAGTTTCCAAAAATAAATTTCAGAGGTTTGTAAATTATGCAAAAGTTTTATTATAAGAGTCTATTGTACATTCATGCAATAATAAAAAAAGGAATAAAATCAAAGAAGCAGTAACACTGATAACAGAGTCAACATAATAGAATGGTTAGAAGTCAACTTGAATGAGAAGGTAGTCAAGAAAGATATATACTAAAGCCTAGAAAAGCAAACGAGAGCTGAAGAAAAAAAAAAGATACTCTGTATTCATGAAAGAATTCTTTTTAAAATATCTGTATTACATCAAATATATAAAATGTCAATCTATTTAAATGAAAAGGCTACAGTTACGTATATAAAACTAATTCCTTCAATTTAATTGGAACCAGGAAGGGCTCTAATTAGCCTTAATAATCTTGTTTGCTTGTTACTTTTTATTTTGTTTGTTTGATTCGTTTTGGTTTTCAAGACAGGTTTGATCTGTAATACCAGCTATCTTGGAATTTGCTTTGTAGATCAGACTGGCTTCGAACTCAGAGATGCACCTACCTCTGCCTCTTGGGGCCTTAAATCAAACATGTGCTCTACCATGCCTGGCTAGACTAAATAAGCTTGAGAGAGAATGAAGATTAAATTCTTACACTTCTTAGTTTTAAAATCTACTACTAATATACAGTAGGCACATCCATTTAAACTGGACTGGAATAAGGACAGAAATACAACCAAGTGTAAGGAAATAGACTGTCAAAATAAATCCGTGCATATAAAGTCAAATGATTATCAATGATAGTGTCATAACTCCACAATAGACAAGACAAGGATACTTTATTTACATCTTCTACAAATGACAATAGAAAACAAGATGTTTGTAGTCAAAGGAACAGAAAATTGAGACAGTTTGTTTTCTTTTCTTTTGTGTAGGGCTGTTCTGCATAGCTATTATTGGTATTTCATCACCTGGTATGTATTTTCCCCTATGCTTTTGTCTAAGAGCTTCATACATTACACAATGACTGAATGGATAAAGGATATGTGGTGTATACGCACATTGGAGTGTATGTTCCCTATTGCAAAGGAAGAAATCTTCAGGTAGATTACAGCCTGGATGAAGTGTTCAGAGACTCTCTAAAACAAATCATTGGGAAAACAGACAAATGGGAGCTAGAGAGATGGCACTTGCTTTTGCAGGAAACCTAGTTTCAATTCTCAGTGCCCACATGGCAACTTAAGAACTATCTGTGACTCTAGTCACATGGGGTCTGAGCTCTCTTTTGTTCTCTGCCAGCGTAAGGAACAACATTCAAGGAAGTGAAACACACATAGGCATAAAATTAAAAAAAAAATATCCAAAACTATTTTTAAAAGAAAAAAGACTAATGCTGGCTTTATTTCTTTAAAAAATACCTGAATAAACGCACAGATTCTAGGATGGTTTTTACCATGTACTTGGGAGAAGAAACAGAGGAGATTAAGAGTCCCCATTATGCAACATGGAGCTCTTCTAGAGAATTTCTCTACAGTATTGTACTGCAGCATGCACTAGAAATACTGCTCAGAAAGTAAAACTCCTGGTATCTAACTAAACACACCCTTCTACATGGAGGCATATAAACAATTGTGTCATAGTAGGAGTTTAGAGGAAAAGCTTTGTTCAGAAGGAAAAGGATTGGAAGCCTAGCTAAACATCTCTGTCCTGGTTTCTTCAATGGAGCTACCTTCAATTTAGATGGAGAAGAAGACCACAACTATATCCACAGACAGAGGCAAAATTTTGAGCCGAGAGGAAATCAACTATGAAAACTGTTCATAAATAAGAAGTAAATGGCTGCCCCTAACCCACCAGGAGCAAACACATGTGCTTTCTTTTACTACTAAAAGTCAAATTTCTGGAGCTTAGAAGTACATGTCATAATATTACCAGCATTTCTAACACCTAGTAGGGTGCCCGACATGTGTTAGGCATTAGATAAATACAGTTTGAGTGAACAAAAAGCCTTGTGGGATTTTAGAATACATAATACAGCGAGGAAGGAAATACATTCAGTGGCTGAAGTTGACAGAGAAGACAAACTCTGCCTGGGGAAATGATTAAAGTCAGTTTCTTGATTTTAAGTTCATTTCATCACTTCCCATTCATGAATATGAATTTATAAAATCTCAACTGAATGTACATTTACTTTGTCTTGTATATCTCTGCCTTATGGAGGCTTAGTTTGTCCAGTAACACAAAGGAAATACAATTTATGAAGGAAGTCTTTCATCATGAAACCCTCTGGAAAAATTGTACCAATATACTATTGAACACATCATTAGTAAAAGAAATATATTCTTGTTACTATTCCTGGAGATAAGTGAATAATGTGTCTATAAATATGACTTTAAGATAGTAAAATGAGTATTCTTTCTCTTTATATAAAAATATGCCATATTCATTTCAGAAATACACTTAAATTTATTGAACACATTCAACACAATCAACACATACGTATTTCAGATATTAGCATTCTTTTTTCCAATTTAGACAACTCTACTTTGTATTTTTAAATTTTTTAAAGTATTTTGATAAAAGCTATACCAATTTATGGCTTTCATTTCTGCAGTTGAAGCCAACTTCATTATTTTATACATAGTAGCTTTCAAATAATAGTAGATTATTTTATATAGTATATGCAATTGATCTATTGTTAATGGTTTTTAGTTTTCCATTTATGCAGTATTTTAAAAGCTAAGCAGTCACTCTGTATTAATTCACTTTGTCTTTGCATATAAACATGCAAATGAGAAAATGATATATGTGTGTGTTCCTATATACATTTAAACATAAAATGACAGATCTATTAATATTTATGTTCTTAATTTGCAATGGTCCTATACAACATTCAATCCAAGGGAAAAGGTTTTTATTTTAGTCATTATAAATCTGATATTTTGTTCTTACTTTATAACTTGAGTTATTAATTCCCATGGACACTTTATCTACTGTCTTAAAAATATTATCTTCAAATATCTACCTGGTGGTCACTAACTTGTTTTTGTTCTTAAACTGCATAAAGCATTATAAACACTAAATAAACATCCTGAACTTCAAAGGGTTGTCAAAGAAAAGTGGTAATCACAGGATTGCTAAAGTTTCTTTGTTGAATTTCTTGACTATCTTCCTTATGAAGCCTATGGCAGAAAATGTCTCTAACGGTTCAGAACTTCCATCATCTTAACAATACTGACTTTTCATTGTTTGTTGGGTGGGCTGTTGTTGTTTTGATGAGAAGTCTCTCCTCTGAATAGCACCTTCCGGACTCAAAATTACCATTCATCCTCCTCTTCAGTCTGCTAAAGACAGGATTACAGTTATGTGCTCCCGTACTGTCCATGGCACCTTTTATATGGTAAAGAATTGTGTTGATCAGCAACTTCTGGTAGTGTCCATTCTTACACCCATCCTTCATCCTTTATCAAGTGTTTCCACAGTGTGTAGTAAATCATGAGTTGCTAACTGGCTTTTCTGTTTCCATTGCTGCAGCAATGTATAAGGAAACATTTCTGTTGTAAGCATTTTTGTGATGGGTGAATTTGAATCAAGGTAGTTTTCAAAGAGATATGATAATATTAAATGAAATGTATAGTTCTTTCTGTTACCCAATTCACTGTACTTAAAATTAATATACTTAATTGTTTATACTCCTGTTTCTGGAATTTAATGAGTAACAGTGATAACAACTATTGTGCTTATAAATTTCACATCGCTATATTACAAATGTGTAGAAAATTATATGTGCTTGAAATAATGGGCTAGACATAGTCAGAACTTTTCTACCTATGACCTTGAAAAGCCTAGAATTGTTTCTTATAATTATCGTGCTTGTAAAGTTCAGAATGCCGTATGACAGCCATTGAGTTCTTTTTCTGTTGGCTGTCTGCTGCTGAGGATATGGCCTATCTCTAAGAATAGTTTGTTTGCAACCCCAGTGAGACTCCCTGGAAAAACATGAATGATGTATGTGCATGTGGGTATTATTGGAAGATAGCTTCTGGGTTAGGGAGGAAAGCCTGTGTCTACTTGCCCTTTCAGCTCTTGGGCCCCTGTCTCGTGCAGACCCATGCAGGTCCTGCCCATGCTGCCTACGTCGCTGTGAGTTCACACGGTGGGTCAATCTGGTTGTGTGTAGGCATTCTTCCCCCTGGCCACCTTCAGTTTGCAATAAATCCTCAGCTAAGGATGGTGTTTCATGAGGCCATCCAGCTTTCGTGACAGGCTTTTAGAACTGATATAATCTTTTGTGTGTTTTGACCATTTGTCCACAGCCTCTAGAAGTTCATGCACTCAACAGACTGCTATGCCTGTAAGGTTTTTAGGGAGAGAGATCTATGGGACTGAAAACTCGGTAACCCATATCTCACACTGAGGTTTTTTTTTTTTTTTTTTTTTTTTTTTTTTTTTTTAATTTTATAGCCTATGCTATTTAGCAGTAGCATTGTCCCATTGTTACAGGAGGATTCTATTTAAAATCCTTTCATATCTTTATGTGTGTATATTTTTGCAAACTTCTTTTTTGCACATTGCATTAAAAGTATTATTACCAGAAGAATGATGTATAAGGAGAATAGACGATAAGGACTAAGTCCACATCTCTCCTATCTCTTAACATTCTTATACATAGTAGTTGAATTCTTTTTTCCTAAATATTCACATTCATTAAATTATTCACATATGTGGGAAGCTACTTAATTTTGTTCAAAAATTTGCTCTTTCTGTAATATACACAAAAAGGAAGTATAATTATTTAATTGTAGATTTGATGTAATAGATCACTAAATTTTTGCCGTAATGCATATAGTACACATGGTTTCATTTTGCACTTACAGAAAGAACTATACATTTCATTTAATATTATCATATCTCTTTGAAAACTACCTTGATTCAAATTCACCCATCACCAAAATGCTTAAAACAGAAATGTTTCCTTAGCAACAGTTACCATGTTACAGTTACACAGTCTTCTCAATTCATTTAGCTCCTTTTTTCAAACGATGTGTGACATTAAGGTAGAAAATTCAAACTCAACACAGATTGACATATCCAAAATGAAGATATAGTCATAATTCAATCAGTGTTTATACCAATACCATGTCTAGTACAAGTGAACAGAACAAAAAATGTATGCCAAAGTCACAGGGTAGTGAACAGCTGGCTGCCAAAGGATATGTAAGATCTCATTTCCTATTTTCTTAGCAGTTAACTGTTGTAGAGAACAGAAAAAAATAGTTCAAGTTTTTGAATTCAAGTTTCAAGTGTTTCTAAATTTTGAATAACAAACTAAATCTAAAGAATAAAATAGTTCCTGTACATTTTTTTTTTTGAGGACAGAATCTTACTATATAGGCTGGACTGTCTTCAATCACGTTTCTCTTGACTCTATCCTACACATGCGAGGATTATAGATGTGTGCCACCACACCCAGATACAGCCTATGTATTAATGCCAGCCACAATGAAAATAAAATCTCTAACCACTATGACACTCTGAATTTCTTAATTCTAATAATCAATCATCCTCTCAAAGAAAGGCAAGCATTTTTTCCAGCAAAACAAAATAACAGTAATTTCAAACTCAGTACTTGTTACAGTAGATAGGAGGAAAGACAAAAAGGCACAAGTTATCCTCTTTAGGAAACAAAAAATGTGGTTTTGTAGAACATGGAATAGTTCAATGGATGAAGATGCTAAATGTGACACTCTCAATTGCATGTATTCTAGAACATGTGTCCTGGAAAACAACATGAAATGAACACATCTTTTCCCACCACTGCGTGTTCCAGCTCCCTCATACATGGTGATTCTTCTCTTCCCTTTTATCCCAAATCTTCTCTGTGTCCCAAAGTCTGTTATTCTTTTACAGACCATGAATTGTATCAAATAACATTTAGTCAACAAGCTTTTTCATCCCATGAGGTTCTCACTTTTGCTGTAATTATTGGTTCAGGGTTCAAACACTGTGATGAGAAAGAACATCTGTTTTAATTCTTTTTTTCCCTACCCTGTGTCCACTTCCCTTTCTTCTCTCTATTGAGTTAACGTACTCTTAAGGAGTTGTAACTGAGGAAGATGACATCAGAAGAAAGAAATCTAACTGGCTCTGTTGTGTTCTAAACGTGGACACTGAGTATGGCTCTTCTGAGCCTAGAAACTTCTACAGTTCTTCAGAAGCCCCTCATTGGTGTAATTCTCCAGGAGGCCACTTAGTCTCTTCCTCATTCTCTGATATTGCAGGTCCAATCGATATAACTGTACTCTCAGTCTGATGATACCTCCAAACATCAGCAACCCTGTTTTATGTGATGCAATACATCTCCTGGGCACAAGCCATTCCTGGCACAGCCTCATCTAATTTACTGACTGTCAGACTAGTCTGCGATCACAGTCATACAACACAGCCTCATCATGTTCACTGTGTTTATATTTTAGGGTATTTAGATATTTACTGAAACCAATAATAATTACCTTAATCAATAAGTTCACTGAGGTCTCCATTCCTGCACCAGCTTATGAATAATGAATTCATTCATGACTAATGTCAAGTTCTCATATATTGATTTACATTTTTATTATAAAAAGTATTATAAATCATTTATAAATCAATGAGTGCCAGTGGGTAGAATTATTAGATGAAACATGAAACTTTTGCATTTTAAGACATCAATATATGAGAAGTACAATTTTCTATGGTTTATCTGATGTCATTTAATGCAAAGATTGAAAGATACAAGCTATATTTGTATGCATACTGTCAAAGAAAGCCAAACTTGCGGTACTGATTTTGCTTTGCTTGTCTAGTATGTAAAAGCAGAAAATAGAATGGCATTCAAATCTAATATAAATGCAGTAAAACTCAAAGGACTTTCTTTCAATGATAAGATGGAGACTATACTGTCAAGTCTCATTTAATAAAAAAGAAGACATCAAAACATCTGAAATGTTTTCAGCATCTGAAATGTTCATCTCAATTCATCTAAATTATAAAACTTAAATATATTGGACTCATGAAATAAAATTCCTGTTTTTACAAGAAGGCTGTTTTAAAATAGTAGACATTTGAAAATGAAAGTAGCTTATGTGACATGCTACAAAATTAGCATCACACTTGACAGGAAAACACAAACTTTGTCTTTACCACCATATTCCTAGATGCCCATATATGCATGTTTTTCTGTGTCTTTTAACAAATAAAGTAGACATAATCTCATTACACAAGTGCCAACCCTGGCAGCTCTGACTTCTTTACAATAAAATGTATTGTTTTCCTCAGACAGAAGAGTGAACAGGTTCGGTTGCATTTTTTAGATTATTCTGTAGTTTGCATCTTCATTGAGCATACACAATGAAGAATCACAGAACTTAGACATATAGCCCGGTTGTTTCCTATTCATAGAAGGGAGAAGTAGAAAAGATATTTATACTGCATGATAAAAGCTAGAAACTAAAAGCTGCTGCAACACATATGAAGTAGGAAGCCCTTAACAAGCTTCTCATACTATTATAAGGAAACTAGGTAATCAGCAAATGTAAAAAACTTCAGAATATGTAACGAAAAGATAATTCATAAACTCTTCATTCTGAGCAAATATCAAATTAACCAAACATCTGGAACTCAAATGAAATTTCATTATTAAAATAAATATTTTGGAATCCCCCCATTACTAAGTGACTTTTTAATATAAAGTTGGAACTATAAGATTAAATCAGCACTTCTAATCTCTATCAGTTTATAAATAAATAAAAACAGAAAATAAAAAATAAAAAATTCAAGCAGCAGCATTCTGTTCGTCAGAGACCTTGGGTCATAGAACTATGTGGAAGAGTCTGTATGCCCACAGCCCACAGGCAGCTACTGTCCCAAAAAAGTACCTACCACAACACAGTCGTATGAAACTCAAACACTAGAAACCATAAATTAATATATGTTCTTCCTCTGTAGTTTCTGCACTTAGGGCAAAAATTAATTTGCTTAAGTTTAATGTAGAGAAGCCAAAATAAAATAAAATCATGATTAAGCATCATTAAAGGGAAAATACTTTAATCTCAGTTTGTGATAAAATTCATGAGCAACTGTAATGCTCTTAGGGGTAGAGTACATATGGACATATACACTCTATATGTTATATAATCTTATAGATACGATAAAGGATAGATAAATAGATATGACAATAGACAGACTAACAGATAGGTATATGATAGATAGATAGGTAGGTAGATAGATATATTGATAGATAGGTAGATAGGTAATCAGGCAGACAGACAGATATATGATAGATAGATAGATAGATAGATAGATAGATAGATAGATAGATAGACAGACAATGTATGTAGACAGATAAACAGACAGATAGATGACAGGAAGGAGAGATTGACAGACAGATAGTACATTATAGGAATGGTAGCACACTGACAGATTATGATTTTTGAATAACTGCAAACTTTGTATGTGAAATTTCTGTACTAACTATAAAATTTATAAAGATTTTTATAATCATTTCGCTTATATAAAATTGTATTGCTAGAGTAATTTAATCTTCTTTTTAAATGTATTTATTATATGTAAGTACACTGTAGCTGTCTTCAGACACACCAGAAGAGGGCGTTAGATCTCATTACAGATGGTTGTGAGCCGCCATGTGGTTGCTGAGATTTGAACTCAGGACCTTCAGAAGAGCAGTCAATGCTCTTAACCTTTGAGCCCTCTCTCCAGCCCCTAATTTAATCTTCTTAAGACAATTATGTTTTGATTTAAAAATACAATAAGGATGCATAACAGTCGACCTGAATCTTACAAACATGGGGAAGATGTTTGAGCAAGAGAACAGCATTTGTGGGAAGAGAAACAACACTAAGAGAAGAGAGACCATCACCTTGATGAGGTCTAGATTCACTCAAAGAAAATGATTTATGTAATTTTCCTGTTGGAAGCTTTCTAAAACATACTTTAAAAAACATAAACTTTGGCTTTGCAAACAAATTATAAGCAGAGTGATGCAGTTCACAAAATGACCTTGAACAGGTTCTTTGGTTTTGGTTTTGGTTTAAAGCCAGATTAAGATATATCGGTCTGAGTTCTGAATTCTCTCAGGCACTGAATAAATTGCTCTTTACAAATGCAATGTTGAGTTTTAAAAGAAAATTTTAAATTAGATTAAATTAGATTATAAATTTTAGATTTTATTCAACATGAAACATAGGATCAGAAACCAAGTGTGTCTGCACCACAGAAATCTAAGCCTGACATGAGGAATGCTGTTGAAAGAGACAATTCACAACCAAATGTCAGAATAAGACTGTATTGAAAAAGACTTATATCACCTAAGATGTGGCCATCACAACAGCTCCTTCCAAAGAACAGGAAGAAGGGGCACTTCTCAGGCGCCATTCAGATTTCACAGGACAAACAAATTGGAGGATAAAAACTGATGAAGATAAGTGTCACAATTAGGTAAAGGACGTTTAACAGTTGTGGAAAAACCTAACAGAACACACCACACTGGAAAACTGACTGTTGATTAATGGTTATTAATGATTATTTTAAATGCCTGACTTCATGTATTCAACAAAAGTGAATCTGATGTAATAGTAAATCAGTACACTTTCATACGCAATCAGCTCCAATGGTATGGCACTTATTAATATTAGTTCATAAAAGTAAAAGGAATTGTCTCTGTCCTCAGATAATCTGCTAGGTTTTTTTAATTTGAGACTGAAAAATATCAATTTAATAATATAATCTGATGTGCAGCCTTAAATTTTAGTGCACTAAGGATGTTTCAAAAACTCTAGCTCTCAACAGATAAAATTTTGATCAGAATGTATTTGCAAAAGCAAAGCAACCACAATTTAATTTCTTAAAAACCAAGCAACCCTTCCCCCTCAAAAATCCAGAATTATAGTAAAACATACAAAAGCCCTACCAGTTAGCATTATAACATAATGAAATCATTTTTACTACTATGTTCATTAAATTCTAATTATCCATTTCATGCTAAATAGGGAAACTGGGCCCTTGGAAGAAATCTTTTATTTAAGACTTATTTTGAAATGTCAGAAACAGTGTGAAAGCTTTTCATGTTTTGTGAACACTGTGGGCCCCTCGAAGGAAAGCAATCTGGGCCTAGAGTTCCAGGTGGAGAACATGGCTCTTCATATGCACCAGCTCCGTGCTTTGAAGCACTGGCCCACAAGTCACCTATTCATTTCTGTCAGCCTCAAAGCTTCTGTTCTTCTCCAGTGACCTGAGGTTGATGCAGCAAAAGAAAGTCATTCCAAAGTAATGTCAAAGGCCACTTGCTGCCAAAAATAACACTCTGCTAAAACTTGATAGCTAGAAAAGTAAAAGGTATTATTTGTATTCGTTTTTATGTAGGACATCTTAAGGTCAACTGAAGCATTGTTAATTCGTGTTTGCTAATCCAAGGTAGAGGGCCATAGTTGCTAGACTACATGGACAGGACACAGGGGAAATAGAATGGTAAAGCTTCTGATT
This sequence comes from Montemys delectorum, assembly GCA_019843815.1. Classification (NCBI taxonomy): domain Eukaryota; kingdom Metazoa; phylum Chordata; class Mammalia; order Rodentia; family Muridae; genus Montemys; species Montemys delectorum. The sequence goes on from JADRCD010158643.1 coordinate 23,062, forward strand.
CCAGCAAGCCATAAAAACCACTGACACTTAAGGCAAGTATTGTTTTAAAGCTCCCATTAACTCTTTCAGTACTCATGTATCCAACACTGGGGAGACAGCTGCCACTCTGTTTAAGAATGCTTGTTACTGTTACTTCAATATTGCTCAGTACTTTTGTTTTTACAAAAAGTGTCAAGCTACATTATACACTGTAGTACTGACATGCATCTTTTGTTGCAGCCAAACCTACTTATAATGGTCTTAACAATGAAAGGTGAATTGTGAGTACTTAATACATAAAAATTCCTTGTATGCATGCATAAATATTTATAATACATATGTTTGTATTGCATATATTTACATATATGTGTATATAAGTTTATATATGCACACACATATAGAGAAAGAGAGAGAGAGCTTTCAGAAAATCATTGTGATAATTACTTTATTATACAGCTTCATGAAGTAGGAAAAGGCTCCCTGATTGAAAACAGTTAAATTCTAAAACACATGGCCTTAGGTTTCCAGGCCTATTTTCAGGCTTCTGTTGTGCTAATATATTTTTTTTCTTTCTACCAATGCATGAAGAATAGGAAATGCAAGATCATAGCTACGAGTTGATCAGTTTATAGCAACTTTTAAAAATATTAATTCAGTTTACTAGTATGAATGTTTTGTCCTTGCATATATATGTATATATGCAACAAGTGCATGACAGCTCCTCTCTGAGATGAGAAGAGAATGTCTAGTCCTCTAGAAATGGCGTCACAGATGCTTGTGATTCACTGTATGGGTGCTAGCAACCAAGCCCCGGTCCTTTGAAAGAGTCAAAGGTGTTCCTAAATGAGGAGCCATCTCTTCAGCCCGAACTACACAATATTAACACTCTTCAGGCAACACTAAGACATGTCAGAGTAAAATGTCAACTGTCACTCTCTCTATATGCACACTTAGTTGCAGCTATGTGCCAAGATTGTGACGGAATTCTTCTTCACACATTTTTTTTTCATTTAATTTTTCCTATGAAGGAGATCGAATGCAATTTGAAAATGAAACATGAGGTGTAAAAAGTTGAACAATGTGCTGGAGTTCTCATATCTAGCAAGGAGAGGTACAGTTCTGGAAACTCCGGTCAGCTGAATGCTTGGAGCATATTGCCATCGTAATGGAAAGAACGTCCTTTTCTGATGTTGTTCTGGCTATTTTGCTAAGACATGCCTCCAAGAATTTTGTGTGTTTGCATCAATTTCTGCTAAACACTAGAAAAGATCAAATAACAAGACGACAGTTATCACCAAACATAACTGCAGGTGACCATGTGGCGTTGACTCTGTACGAGATCAGGACATCTATTTCAAGTGGTAGTAAATATAATCTGTATAGGCACCTTAATGGCTGAATGCAGAGATAAATTTAAAGTAATGTGTGTTTTGGAAAACCAATGAGCAGGGGTACGAAGATAATCCAGTAATTAAATTGAAATTTTTACACTTGCACTTCCCATGGCTGTTACAGAGTGTTCCTGCACTAATGTGCATGGCCTTTACCAGTTTGATCTTCTTAAGTTAAATACTGTACCTGAATAACTTATCTACAGTTGTGGCCAATACCTATGAAAATTTATCTAGAAGCCACTTTAATCCCAAGACAACTACAGTGATTTTTTTGTTTGTTTCGCTTTGGCAGTGATTTTTTACCCTATTCTTTTTTTCTTTATTGAAATAAGATCTTTTTTCCTCACATAGCATATTAAGACCATAGTCCCCTTCTCCTTACACTTCCCAGTCACACTTACTCCCCTCCCCATACCCACATGGCTCCACCCCTTTCTCTCTTTCATCAGAAAACAAGGAGGCTTCTATGAGATAATAATAAAATAAAATAAAATGACATAGAAAAATAACACGCTGAACTTGAACAAAACAAACAGAAGGAAAAGAGTCCAAGGAAAGAAAAAAAAGGCACAAGTAACAAAGACCCACTTCGTCACACACCCAGGAATCCTGTAAAACCAATAAAGTGGGAGGAATGATACAAGCAAAGGACCTGTAGGGTAAAAAGAAGATTGATTTTATATATACATATATGCATGTGTGTGTGTGTGTGTGTGTGTGTGTGTGTGTGTGTATATATATATCTTTAACAAAAAAGGAAGATCCTGACATCATGAAATTATGAAACAGGGAACCTCCAAAGATGCCATTTCATTGGTTTTCTGCTGCCCAGTTACTGCTGTGCACCCAGCTTAACCTTAAGAGCAGTTTGTTTTCCGAGTAAGACTCCCTTGAAGGAAACTAAATTTTCAGTTCCAACTGATTTCCAATAGGAGACAATGTGTGGGCGAGGTCCGGAGCACATTTTCACTTTTTCTCTCATCACTAAGACGTGCACTAAGATTGGTGTAGACCCATGCAAGCCCTGTGCTTGCTGCCTGAAGTCATATGTGTGTTGATTGTGTTGATTTAGAGGGCCTTGTTTTCTTTGAGTCTTCCTAAAAGTTAAACAAATTTATTTTATAACCCAAAACAATTTTATTTGGAAGAAGCCATTTGTGTATTAAATCTTTTACTGTCTTTTGGTTTTGTTCCTGTCTCTGTGTGCTATTTGGAGAACCGGTGGATTTCTGAATCATGATACCATAAAAATTTAGAGGTAGGCCACCTATGATAGGGACCCATTCTCCGAGATCATAACCTCAGTGTTTTAAAATGGTGTCAAGACATATGTGGCTGTGGCAGGTTCTTATGATATATTTATTAGGTAGGTATATGGGCATTTCTGTATTTTTGTGAAAATAAATAAGTTGAACCTGAAAGAGCAAAACACAGAGGGCCATTTACTATTGAATAATGATGTGGCTACTTATATTTGAACACTGAAAATGTGTCAACATAGAATTGGGATCTTGGATCTTCATTTAGCCTGTTTGGAAGTTAAGAACAACTACATCAGTTGATTGAAAAGTTGTGTGTTGCAGATTACTTGAACAGCAATAGTTAAATGAGAACAATGCTTTCATTTGTTTTTATACCAAATACAATAGCTTGCCTCCATGTACACAGGCATGCATGCGTGAAACCAGAATTGATTTTTAATTAGATAAGGCATGAGAACAGGTTATCATCAGCAAAGTACTACTCTATACTGAGATGTAAGGACATACATAGAGATAAATGTCTGAATTTCTCATTGGAAATGAAGACAACTTCTTAAAGGTTACTTTTAAATTTTTCAGGTCAATAATGACCAAATATTCCAAAGTACTGAATTCTCAGTGACCCATGTCAGTTGACAAGATAACACAAGTCTTAAAGTAGCAGGGGGAAAAATCAGAATCTTACAGACATGAATGAATGAATGAACATTCTTAGTGAAGACTTTAAATAAAACATGACAAATACTGTTTATACATTCAGCAGTTTTGGAAATTGAACATCCCTAACACCTGAGAAATCTTAACATTATATTTGTATAAAATGCTAATAAGAAATTGCTCAAGTTGCTTTGTGCTGTCATAGATACACAGAAACATAGAAAGGAAAGGCTAGAGAGTGAAACAAGGAAAAACAGTGAGTCTGTTTGTAAGAAATGGTAAAAGGAAAAATCTGAGCCAATTTAGTAGAATACATTGAAATATCTTGTGAATATATCACAGTGAGCCAAAGATGGAAATTTGATTTTTATCTCCTGTAACTATAGTCAAATCACCTTGTTGCTCGTGACTTGATCTTCTATTTGGAATATCAAATTCAAAGCATACAAACAAAATTATGCTATTATTATTATTGATAATAATTATTTAGGTTGATTATCTAATTAAAACAAGCTATGTAATAAATTAGTAACCAACAACAAACTTAGATTGAAAATACTGACGTAACGATCTAAGTTTACAAAATGAGCATTCGTTTCTCAAATTTATACCACTTAAGACAGTGGAAACATTTGAAAAAGTATATTTCCTTCTATTGTGGATCCATCAGAATGTCCTCATGAAATAATTATATAAAAAAGGGTTTACAATATCAGCTATACACAAATAACTACTGTTTTAGAAGTAAAGCCTAATATTATGGTCTTATAGTTGAAATCAAGGGATACTGATGAAAAATTTTTAATAATAGCCTTTTATTTTTACCTCTTGAACTAAAACAAAAGACATGGGTCAATCGTATATAATATCCAAATTTCTTGCACATAGTTCCATTTGATAGTTGCCTGTGTCACCAGAAGAAAATTATTGTGACATTTCCTCTGAACTCAAAACATAGTTTTCCCTCTGATTAGCAATAAAATGCATACTGTTTTATAGACTAACATGTTCCACTTTCTCAACCAATTTAAGGTCTGAAAAACATATTCCTCCTCAAGTACCCATGATGTCATCAGGAGTTCAGGAATATGTTTATCTCCATGTCCTCGGGTTTCTCAACTCCAAGTCTCTCATTTAGTGACAGCGTCATATTTTCTGTTGGAAATAGGAAAATAAAGAACTCATTCTGTTCTCACAAGAGTAGTAGACCATTAAAGAGGCACTACCTACAACCTCACTCACTGGGAACATTAGCGAATCTCAGCTTTCTTAAAAAAAAAGGTAGTTTAGGGAAATGTAGAGAATGATCCTTAGTCCATAACTGTGTACTAAGTCACTACAGGAGTGGAATATAAAATGAGAGTTTCTAACTGATTTCAGAAAGTAGCTAACTCTGCCTTGCTGAAAACACTTCTAACTATGCTAACTAAACAATGCTAACTGGGAAAGAAAAACACATTATTACTTAATCCAGAGTGCTGTTCACTAGGAAACCTGCACAGGAGTTTGAGAAAAAGTCCCTATGCCCTCAGTACCAGTAGGTGCTATTTCACAAAAACAAAACAAAACAAAAAAACAAAAAATAAACAAACAAAAAAAACCACCCTAGTTCCTGGAGTATTGAAATCCTGCCATTTTAAATTAATAGTCACAAATTCCCCCATCACAAAATTTTGTCCTCAGTGATACCATTCATACAAAGGCACACAGGCATACCTACCTTTCTCAAATCTATCCAATTGTGATTCTTCTAAACCCAAATGAAAACAGGATTATTTTGTAAGTCACCTCATTATTCTTGTAAAGTAAAATCACTTAAGCCTGATCTTTAGCATTGTTACTAGAACAAAGGCATATGCATATAGTTTGTATATAAGTGTGTGTTATATATGATTCCTCACATTATAACAGTTAAAATGAATATAAACCATTTGAAACTGTTGTTTAGAGCCTTTTCCTTTAAAGATCCTTCATATTTCCTGCCATCTCTCTTGATCTACTGTGTGATGTGGACCAATAACAAAGCCAGATGGTTACGAGATTTGAGAAACAAACAAACAAAAGCAGAGGGGCAGGAGATTATGACTTGCTTAATGCATCAAAGTCTGTCAGCAGCAGAGACAGGTGGGCTAGCTCCCAGGTGTTTGGTCTATGGCTCTTTCACTAAGTAACAGATTAGTGGAGCTCAGGGCAAATGGTATTTTCCAGAACCTTTGAACAACAAAGATACTTATCTATTAGAAATTGAAAATTATGAAGTCTCTGCTAGCAATGATGTTTAATGTTTTTGAAAGGGATATTGAGGCTTTGGATAGACCCAAACATTAAAATTATTTGAATTGGTCTTCTTTACACATCTGACTTGTACCATACTTCATTTAAATTTTTCATTTTCAATTTCAATAATGCATTCCTTTTTCCAAATTTTAAATATACAAAGGTCACAAGAATGATGTTATTAGGGACTGCACACGTGCATTCATGAGCATGTTCTCTCTCTCTCTCTCTCTCTCTCTCTCTCTCTCTCTCTCACACACACACACACACACACACACACA
>JADRCD010158644.1:0-26426 GCA_019843815.1 Montemys delectorum
CACACACACACACACACACACACACACACACACACACACACACACACTTGGATTACCAACAAGTGCAGCCTCATAAAATTAAAAATCTTATGTATTGCAAAGGAAAATGCTTTTCAACTGAAGAGGAAGTTTACAGAATGGGAAAAATACTGGCCATGTATCTGATGAAGGATTCTACTCTAGAGGAACTTAAAACAACAAACAAACAAACTAACCTAAGAAATAACCAATCCAGTTTTAAAGGGCTGAGCATAGAATTCTCAAAAGGAGAAATATTAATCTCTAAGAATATTCTTTTTTAAGTGTTCAAAATAACTGACAATCAAGGAAATGCAAAGCGAGAGTATTTTTGGGAATTCATTTTAACCCAATCAGAACAGATTTTTCCAAGAACAACAACAACAATAAAACCAAATAACAAAAATTGCTGCATGGTTGTGGAAGAAGAAGACTCCCCCATACACTGTTGCTGGAACGGCTGAATTATGTACTCATTTAGGTAATCCATGCAGACGATCTTCCAGAGGCTACAAATTCACCTACTGTATGGAATTTCTATATCACCCTCAACTTTTATCAAAAACTCTACATCCTACTACAGAGGTTCATGCTCTTTGGTGTTCATTGATGCTTTATTCATAGTAGCTAAGAGACAGAAACATACTCTACATACACTAATGAGATATGGATAACGAAAGCATGGTACCTATGCACAATGACTTTATCCAACTGGGAAAATCTGTCTGTCTGTCTCTATCTCTTTCTTCTTGTTCTTCATGTTCTTGTTCTTCCTTCTTTCATAACACACATGCACACACACACACACACACACACACACACACACACACATGCATGCACACCAAAATAAAATTCTAGTTGGAATTAAGATCCAAATCCCAGGACTGATGCTTGCTTTGTAAAATAAATCTGACAACGAAGATATGTGTGGAAAGATTAAGGTCCAAGAGGTAAAACTACCACTACTATTCATTAAATGATCGTAGTAACCAACTGCCCTTTAAATTTACCTCTCTGTATCCATAGATTAGTACAATTCTTAGTCCCCACCAGACAAGTGTCTCTATTCAGTAGGCATTGTTTAACACAGTGACTCAGTACAGGTCCAAATAGGAGGGATACTTTTCTTTCCCTGGGGTGAAGATGGTTCACTAATGCCAGTGCCTTCTCAGATACCAAGTATGGATTGTAAAGAGACTTTTGCAGTAGTTTTACTACTTTTCCAGCTAAAAGTCTGCTTGGCCAAATTAGGTAGCAACCAACACATCCTAAGATGGGAAGCACTGCTGTAGCTCAATAGTGGTAGGCTTAGCAGTGGATATTGATTAATGCACAGACACTATACTGGTCAAATGCAAAACATAAGAGTCTGGATTGCTCAGCAGCTTTTGGCACCTCCATATCATATTTCCTCTACACAAGACTCAGGGAATATCCTAGAAGAAGTTGAAATATTACAAGAGCCAGAGGTCAGAGAGAAATAGGGTAAAACTATCTTCTGGAGGTGTCAGGCCTATGAATCCTTAGCAGCTGTATTTATCATCATCTATGTTGCTATCCTGCACAAGATCAAGCCAGTCAACCTTGTAGCATGGATAAGGGAGGGGCTTATCAAGCCAACTCCTACATGAAGAGGTACTAGCAACTGATGTCTGCTAGAGGAGGAAGAGTCAGTTTTCTTAGAGGATACAGCAAGGTGAGCATTCTTGATGCCTCCACAAGCCATTGTAGGCATCATGACAGAGCAATGCCCATTGCATTAAAGACGGTTGTAATTTCATATTTTTTTTAAAAAATAGATTATGAAATTGAGAAGGGGGTTGGGAACTGGGAATGGATCACAAAGGAGTTAGGGGGAAGTATAGGGGTGAATATGATTAAAATGTATTGCTACGTGACACTCTTATTTGCATGGATATGCCAACATTCTATTTCCTAACTTTTTAACATATCTGTATATCAGTTTCTGGTGGTTTAGAATTTTTTTTTTTTTTTTTTTTTGGTAAACTATAAAAGGGGCAGTACAGCTAAGAGTTCACATGTTCTATCTAAGCAACAAAGTTAACCCAGGAGGGGTTTCCAAATGTAAGTATTATTCTGCACGGTAAATACAAGCCATTTGCTCACTTTTAAAATTGTCTCATTTCTCCACCCCTTTTTATACAAATAACATTCAACCTGTACTAACAATATCCCTAATTTTTACTTATTATGTTTTGAAGTTAAAGTGTAAGTTAAATTTAAGTTAACATTAAGTCAAACATTAAGTTTTTCATATAATATGCCTATGTAAAATTTTCAGGGAAGATCATTTAGAATGTAGATATGATTTACTTTTTCCAGAGCATCCACTCAGAAGAACGAGAGTTTTATCAGAACAAATAAACTTTAGACACTAAAAATGTTCTCTAACAGCCAAATATGTATTTTCTGAAAAGTTGTAATCATCCATATGTATTATGTTTCTCCCCCAAAGAGAAGATGCCACAAGGCCTTGAGTTGTAAAATGAGCCTTCCATGACTAATTTGTAGGCTAGAAGCCACAACAAATATGTGGACCATGCTCTGATCCCTGACAATAAGTATTTAGGACCATGAGGATTAGCAACTAAAGGTTTAGCCTTTCTCTGTGTCAAAAACATATGCTTTTCTAATAATACTATACTCCACAAATTATTCTCTATTTTTATCATGTGAATTTGTGTTACACTCATCACTTGTATCAAACAATTCACTGTCACGAGCCAATCTTACTTTTCTGGATTGCTTTCAATGTACTCAATTGACTGTTTCTTTGGAGGAGAAGAACCATAATGTGGTTTCATGATCTCCTCTCAGGTACAGTGTATATCATTTCCTGCTCTAGTAGCTAGTGTGAACTTGGGACAGTGGGGCCTAAAAATAGGCAAACTACATTCTCATGCAGTAGCCAGCTTTATTCAGAGCTTCTGGTAAGTTAGACTCAGAGTGTTAGGAAGAGTCATCGGAGTGTAAAATCAGAAGATCAAGGTAGATGAGGCGAAGCATCTTTTTCCATAAAGACATATAAACAAATCACCATAGACGTGAACTATGAGACTCTAAAGTGAACTTGCTCCTCCCTGCCTCACCAAGGAGAGGCAAGAAAGCAAATTTCAGGAACAGCGTGTGTCATGGAGGAACAGCGATTTTAGGAGTCTTGTCTTGTTGGCTTGGTGTTTGCTCACACGGTCTCAGAAGTCTCCTTATGGACCAGGTTCTGACAGAAGTCACAGAAAAAAAATTTTACCAGTGTTGGAACATTTGACAATGGAATGGTAACATTTTAGTTCAATTCTTTAATAACATTGAGACATAAACTCCAAATATTTTTTAAAATATTGAGGAAGAAAATTGTGTAAATTATCTCTTGATTTTCATTTGAACTCTTTGTGGCTTCTTTTTTTGTTAAGAGTTACAGAAGAGGTTGTGGGAAAATGACATTTTGCTCAGTTCTGGAAAATATTTATAACTTTTATGTAATAAAATGAATGAGAGTTTTTTTTTTCAAAAGGAAAATCTACCAAAAATTGTCTGCATGAAACTATTTTGCTCTCAAAGGAATTTGATGTAAAATCAACTTTTTGTCTACTTTACACTAGTACTTCCTCCCTATGTATAAGACTGAGCTCATCAATCTTGCAAAAAGCATGGTATCTTAGTAAAATAGTATATAGTGTTTTCTTCATTATTTCATAATATACACATATGAACTCTCCTATGACACTTAGAAAAGTGTGCATCTAGTTCTAAGATATATGCTTCTTCCACTTTCCCTTACATGACATGTACCCAAAACATTCTATACAGATTTTACAACTAACTTGGAATTGAATGTAAAAACTGTAATCAGAATATAATGTATGAAAAAAATCTCTTCAATAAAAAAAGTGCATGAATCTAACCTAATTTGCATGTATAAATATCAAATTGGAGTGTCTCTGTATTAGGCATTTTCAACCAATTTTACTTTTAATGTAATTCCATTTATAAAATTCAAATTAGATTTTTCTGTATAATTATATTTAATGAATATTTTCTTACCAATTTTCAGGAAAGCATGATCCACAGTTGTTTCTTTTGACATTTGGATCCTGAATTATCAATATAGTGTAGTACATTCACATTTGCTACAAGTATAAATTAATACTCAAGTAACCAAAGTTGTATTTCTGCTAGTTGAAAAATATAAATGAGTCTCTCGGGAAATAAACATTTCTTGACTAAATGATATTAAACCTAACTTCTTGCTCTAAAATCCTTTACCACCTGGATACATTTGTTACATGTATCAGATAATACTGTATGAACTGTTTTCCTATCTTTTAGTAAAAGTTTTTAAAGTAATAACTCAGTAAAAAGAATCCAGTCAGACAGTAGTGGGAGAAGACACAACTATGTGGGTCAAAGGGGTTATTGAAATTTGTGACCAGAATTCTAAAGAGTGAAGATAGAAGCTCATGTTTAGTCACAGATTATTTTTTAAAAAATTCAGTTTTATTGGTAATTTTATTTGCATTTCAAATGTTATCCCCATTCCCATTTTCCCCTCCATAAGTCCCCTATCTCCTCCTCACTCCCCGCTGCCTCTATGAAGGTACTCTACCACCCTCCCTCTCACTCCTGCCTCAGTGGCCTATCACTCCCCTATCCTGAGTTGTCAAGCCTCCACAGGACCAAGGGGCTCTCCTCCCAGTGATGCCAGATAAGGCAGTCCTCTGCTACATATCCAGCTGGGTCCATGGGTACCCCCTTTATAGTCAGTGGGTTAGTCCCTGTGATCTCTGGACATTCTGGTTGATTGATACTATTGTTCTTTCTATGAGGGTGCAAACCCCTTCTACTCCTGGAGTCCTTGCCCTAACTTCACCATTAGGGTCCCTGAACTCAGTTCAATGTTTGGCTGTGTATATCTGCACCTGTATTGATCAGGCTCTGGCAGAGCCTCTCAGGGGACAGCTATACCAGGCTCCTGTCAGTAAGCACTTCTTGGCATCAGCAGTAGTGTCCTGGTATGGTGTCAGCAGATGGGATGGATCCCTAGGTGGGGCAGTCTCTAGATAGCCTTTCCTTAAGTTTCTGCTCCACTCTTTGTCCCTGCATTTCCTTTTGACAGAAGGAATTCTGGAAATATTTTTGAGGTGGCTGGGTGACTCTATCCCTCAAGTAGGGGCCATGCCTATCCACTGGATATGGTCTATCGAGGTCCTTTCTCCTCTTGATTGGGTACTTCAGCTAATGTCCTCTCTGTTAGATCCTGTGAACTTCTTGGGTCCCTGACATCTGGAAGTTTCTAGTGGCTACCCCCAGATTGCCCTCCCACCAGTGCTACACATACTTTCAAATTCTTGACATGCTGTACATCTTCCCCAACTCCTCCCACATCTGAATTGGGCCCCCCCCCTTTCTCTCCCTTTTCTCTCTCCCTCTCAGATCCCTCTCTTCCTCTACTTCCCAGAGACTATTCTCTTGCCCCTACTGAGTAGGACTGTAGCTTCCACACTTTGGTGTGATCTTCTTCCTTCCTTCTTGGGTTTCACATAGTCTATGAGTTGTATCGTGGGTATTCCAAGCTTCTTTTTGGCTAATATTCACGTATTAGTGAGTACATACCATGTGTGTTCTTTTGTGACTGGGTTACTGCAATCAGGATGATGTTTTCAAGTTCCATCTATGTGCCTGTGAATTTCTTGAAATCATTGTTTTTAATAGCTGAGTAGTTCTCCATAGTGTAAATGTACCACATTTTCTGTAACCATTTCTCTGTTGAAGGACATCTGGGTTCTTTCCAGCTTCTAGCTATTATAAATAAGGCTGCTATGAACATAGTGGAGCATGTGTCCTTGTTATATGTTGGAGCATCTTTTGAGTATATGCCCAGGAGTTGTATAGCTGGTCCTCAGAACTATTTCATTTTCTGAGGAGCTGCCAGACTGATTTCCAGTGTGGTTGTACCAGCTTACAATCCCACCAGCAGTAGAAGAATGTTGCTCTTTCTCCACATCCTCACCAGCATCTGCTGTCACCTGAGTTTTTGATCTTAGCCATTCTGACTGGTGTGAGGTAGAATCACATTGTTGTTTTGATTTCCAGTTACTTGATGACTAGGGATATTGAATATTTCTTTAAGTACTTCTCAGCTATTTGAGATTCCTCAGTTGAGAATTCTCTCTCTGTTTAGGTTTGTACCCCATTTTTATTAGATATTTTCTTTATTTACATGTCACACGATATCTCCTTTCCCAGTTTCCCCTCTGAAAAAATAGAATAAAATAACAAGAAAACAAAAAAACCCAAACCAAACAAAAACAAAAAACAAAAACAAATCCCTGTTCCCTCCCCCCCTCCCTCTGCTCACCACCACACCCTCTCCTGCTTACTGGCCCTGGCATTTTCCTACACTGGGACTTAGAACCTTCACAGGGCCAAGGGCTTCTCCTCCAATTGATGACTGACTTGGCCATCCTCTACTATACATATGCTGCTGGAGTCATTAGTCCCACCATGTGTACTCTTTGGTTGGTGGTTTAGTCCCTGGGAGCTCTGAGGGTACTAGTTAGTTCCTATTGTTGTTCGTCCTAAGGAGCTGCAAAGTCTTCAGCTCTTTGGGTCCTTTATCTAGCTCCTTCACTAGGGACCCTGTACTCAGTTCAATGGATGGCTGTGAGTCTCTACTTCTGTATTAGTAGGGTTATTTGGTTTTCTGTAGTTTATTCTCTTGAGTTCTTTGTATATTTTGGATATTAGCCCTCTATCATATGTAGGGTTGGTAAAGATCTTTTCCCAATCTGTGGATTGCATATTTGTCCTGTGGATAGTGTCCTTCACCTTACAGAAGCTTTTCAATTTTATGAAGTCTCATTTGTGAATTCTTGATCTTAGACCATAAGTCATCAGTGTTCTGTTCAGGAAAATTTCCCCTGTGGCAATGTGTTTGAGGTTCTTTCCCACTTTCTCTTCTACTAGTTTCAGTGTGTCTGGTTTTATGTGGAGGTTCTTGATCCACTTTTACTTGAGCTTTGTACAAGGAGATAAGACTGGATCGTTTGCATTCTTCTGTACTCTGACTGCCAGTTGAACCAGCACCATTTGTTGAAAATGCTGTATGTTTTTCCACTGAAGGGTTTTGGCTCCTTTGTCAAAGATTAAGTTACTGTAGGTGTATGGGTTCTTCAATTCGATTCCATTGATCTACCTGTCTGTCACTGTATCAATACCATGTGGTTTTATCACTATTGCTCTGTAGTACAGCTTGAGGTCAGGGATGGTGATTCCCCCAGAAGTTCTTTTATTGCTGAGAATGTTTTTTTGATATCCTGTGTTTTTCTGTTATTCCAGATAAATTTGAGAATTGCTCTTTTTATCTCTGTGAAGAATTGAGTTGGAATTTTGATGGGATTGTATTGAATCTGTAGATTGCTTTTGGTAAGATGGCCGTTTTTATTATGTTAATCCTGCTGATCCATGAGCATGGGAGATATCTTCATCTTCTGAGGTCTTCTTCAATTTCTTTCTTCAGAGACTTGAAGTTCTTGGCATACAGATATTTCACTTGCTTGGTTAGTGTCATTCTAGCATCTTTGATATTATTTGTGACTAGTGTAAAGGGTGTCTTTTCCCTAATTTCTTTCTCAGCTCATTTATTATCCTTTGAGTAGAGGAAAGCTACTGATTTGTTTGAGTTAATTTTATATTTAGCTGCTTTGCTGAAGTTGGTTATCAGCTGTATGAGTTCTGTCAGAGATTTTTTTCAGGTCACTTATGTATGCTATCATATCATCTGCAAATAGTGCTATCTTGACATCTTCCTTTCCAATTTATACACCTTTGATCTTTTATTGCCTTGCTCTGGCTAGAACTTCAAGTACTATAATGAATAGATAGGGGGTAATTGTCCCTGATTTTAGTGGGATTGCTTCAAGTTTCTCTACACTTAGTTTGATGTTGGCTATTGGATTGCTGTATATTATATTTAGGTATGCACCTTGTCTTAGTCAGGGTTTCCATTCCTGCAGAAACATCATGACCAAGAAGCAAGTTGAGGAGGGAAGGGTTTATTTAGCTTACTTCCACATTGCTGTTGATCACCAGAGGAAGTCAGGACTGGAACTCAAGCAGGTCAGGAAGCAGGAGCTGACGCAGAGGCCATGGAGGGATGTTCCTTACTGGCTTGCTTAGCCTGCTCTCTTATAGAAACCAAGACTTCCAGCCCAGGGATGGCACCACCCACAAGGGGCCCTACCCCCTTGATCACTAATTGAGAAAGTACCCCACAGCTGGATCTCATGGAGGCACTTACCCAACTAAAGCTCCCTTCTCTGTGATTACTCCAGCCTGTGTCAAGTTTACACACAAAACCAGCCAGTACACACCTTGAATTCCTATTCTCTCCAATACTTTTAGCATAAAGGGGTGTTGTATTTTGTCAAAGGCATTTCAGCATCTAATGAGATGATCATGTATTTTTCATTTTAGTTTGTTTATATAGTGTATTACATTGCTGTAGTTCTGTATCTTGAACCATCCCTGCATCCCTGGGATGAAGTCTACTTGATCATGTTGAATGATCGTTATGATGTGTTCTTGGATTCAGTTTGCAAGAATTTTATTTTATTTTTTGCATCAATATTCATGAGGGAAATTGATCTGAAGTTCTCTTCCTTTGTTGGTTTTTTTGTGGTTTAGGTCTGATAGAATTCTGCCCTAAAACCAGCTGGTCCTGGGAAATTTGTCTTGGGAGACTTTCAATGACTGCTTCTATTTCCTTAGGGGTTATGGGACTGATCCTTAGGGCTTAGATGATTTACCTGATCCTGATTTAGCTTTGGTATTTGGTATCTGTCTAGAAGATTATTCATTTCATCTAGATTTTCCACTTTTGAGTATAGGCTTTTGTAATGGGATCTGATAATATTTTGAATTGCTTCAGTTTATGTTGATATGTCTCCTTTCTCTTTTCTGATTTTGTTAATTTGGATACTGTCTCTGTACCCTCTGGTTAGTCTGGCTAAGGATTTATCTATCTTGTTGGTTTTCTTAAAGAACCAGCTCCAGATTTTGTTGATTCTTTGTATCGTTCTCTTTGTTTCTATTTGGTTGATTTCAGGCCTAAGTTTGATTATTTCCTGCTGTCTACTCCTCTTGGGTGTATTTGCTTCTTTTTGTTCTAGAGCTTTCAGGTATGCTGTTAAGCTGCTAGTTCATGCTCTCTCCAATTTCTTTATGTAAGCTCTCAGAGCTATGAATTTTCCACTTAGCACTGCTTTCATTTTACCCATAAGTTTGGGTATGTTGTGCTTTTATTTTTGTTAAATTCTAAAAAGTCTTTTATTTATTTATTTCTTCCTTGCCCAAGTTATCATTGAGCAGGTACTTGTTCAGTTTACATGTGTATATGCGCTTCCTGTTGTTCCTAATGAAGACCGGCCTCAGTCCTTGTTGATCTGATAAGATGCATGGGATCATTTCAATCTTCTTGTATTGGTACAGGCTTGTATTTTGTCTGCTTAATTTTGGAGAAGGTACCCTGAGGTACTGAGAAGAAGATGTATTCTTTTGTTTTAGTTGTGTAGACGTCTGTTAGTGTCACTGTATCTCTGTTTAGTTTCTGTTTCCATGATCCGTTCAATTGGTGAGTATGGGGTGTTGAAGTCTCCTACTATTATTGTGTAAGGTTCAATGTATGCTTTGAGCTTCAGTAATGTTTCTTTTTTCCTTTTTTTTTTCTTTGTTTTGGTTTTTTGAGACAGGGTTTCTCTGTAGCCTCGGCTGTCCTGGAACTCACTCTGTAGACCAGGCTGGTCTTGAACTCAAAAATCCGCCTGCCTCTGCCTCCCAAGTGCTGAGATTAAAGGTGTGCACCACCACTGCCCGGCAGTAATGTTTCTTTTACATACATTGTTGCCCTTGCATTTGGGGCCATAGATGTTCAGAATTGAGATTTCACCTTTGTGGATTTTTCCTTTGATGAGTATGTAATATCCTTCTCTATCTTTTTTGATAACTTTCTGTTGAAAGTCTATTTTAATGAATACTAAAATTCCTACTCCAACTTGTTTCTTGGGATCATTGGCCTGGAAATTTTTTTCTAGTCTTTTAATTTGAAGTAGTGTCTGTCTTTGTCACTAAAATGTGTTTCCACTATGCAACAAAATGCTGGGTACTGTTTATATATCCTGCCTGCCAGTCTATGTTGTTTTATTGAAGAACTGGGTCCATAGATGTTGAGAGATATTAAGGACCAATGACTGTTACTTCATGTCATTTTTGTTGTCAGAGGTGGAATTATGCTTGTGTGGTTCTCTTCTCTTTTGGGTGAGAAGCTTCATTTCTTGCTTTTTCTTGGTGTAGTTCCCCCCCTTGTATTGGAGTTTTCCTTTTGATAGAAAAAATATAGAACAAATTTTATCAAAGAACAAAGACACTAACAGCAAAGAAATTTCTCAAGCATTCTAGAATTTGGTATTCCAAAGTAAGCCATGTGGACTTTTAATTGAAATTCCAGGAAGAGCATATCTTGAAGACTGAGAATTGTTTTATTATAAGGGTAGCATCTTTGAGGTAAATGAAAAGCTCATACAGAATAGCTCTAAGATATCCAAACACCAAAGAATGCCCTACTAGTACGTGTATTGTAGGAAATAACAAACATTAGCATTCTCAAGGAATTATATGCATAGCCAAGACTTCAATATATGGCTATCCATAATGGGGAAAATGTTATAAAATTAATAGATAGAAGAAATAGCAGTAAAACAATTCATAAGAAATAAAACAATAAAAGTAATCGGGGATGATCCCAAGTTGGACACCACGGTAAAGCTGAATACTTTGAATGATTGGTTCACAGTTGCAGTAGGTTCAGGCTTTGTTCATCGGTTGAGAAGATGAACACTGTCATGAGGAAAGATGGACAAGGAACTACTCATATTCAGGCAGAAAAATAAGAGAAAGAATAAAGTAAGGAATTTTATTACCAATAGTTTCTTCAATGTTATTTCTCCACTTAATTTGCATGAACCCCATCTATTAAAATTTCCACTGACTCCTAATAGAACCATTGACTGTCAGCCCCAGCTCATCAGTTTCAAAATCCAAACTCCATCAGAAAAAAGTCTCAATATATTCATGAATGACATCTTGATGCTGGGGGTATATAGAGAACATAAATCATTCATGAATAAAAATAAAGTACATATTTCAGAAATGTCAATTAAGTAAAAAAAAAATACCAATATATAGGTACAATGACAGAATAGGAAAGGAAGAAGGATGCATAATTTCCAATATGATTAATGGAAAATACTCAAGCTAATCAACAGAACAGGAATAAAACAAAGGAGAAATGTGTACTGGTTAGTTCATATTGTTGTTCCTCCTATAGGACTGTAAACTCCCTTAGTTCCTTGGGTCCTTCCTCTAACTCCTTCATTGGGGAACCTGTGCTCAGTCCAATGGATGGTTGTGAGCATCCACTTCCTGTATTTGTCAGGCACTGGAAGAGCTTCTCAGGAGATAGCTATATCAGGCTCCTGTCAGCAAGCATGTGTTGGCATCCACAATAGTTTCTGGGTTTGGTGATTGCATATGGGATGAAACCTTAAGTCAGGTAGTCTCTGGATTGTCTTTCCTTCAGTCTCTGTTCTACATTTCAACTCTGTAACTCGGTCCATAGGTATTTTGTTCCTCACTCTAAGAAGGATTGATGTATCCAATTCTTTATTTTAGTGTACAAAGCAACAGTGAACACAGGAAGACAAATACATGGCTGAACATGGAATGCTATATGTATTATATATGCCCTGGAATTAGATATATCTGGTCATTCTGCCATACTGGGGCACAGAACCTTTACAAGGCCTAAGTCCTCTCTTCCTATTGATGATCGAATTTGCAATCCTCTACTATACACATGCTGCCAAAACATTCAATCCCACCATGTATAGTCCTTGGTTGGTGATTGGGTCCCTGGGTGCTAAGGAGTTGCAGAGATTAACTATGAAGCAGAGACTGAAGGAAGAACAAGTCAGCCTAAATATAGCTATCTCCTGAGAGGCTCTGACAATACCTGACTAATACAGATGTAGAGGCTCACAGTCATCCATTGAACTGAGTACATGGTCCCTAATGAAGGAGGTAGAGAAAGGATCTATGGAGCTGAAGAGTTTACAGCCCCTTAGGACGAACAGCAATATGAACTAACTAGTACCCTGCCTAATATTTATTGTCAGAATTGCTGATAATAGCCCTTCTGACTCTGAAGAAGTGGGATGTCAAAGTAGTTTTAATTTGTTTAATTAATTCAATTAATCCCACAGAACAATGTCCATTGATTAATCCTAAAATTAGCTTTTGCCCATTTGTATTTCTTTCTTTCTTTTTTTAAAATTTTTTTTATTAGATGTTTTCTTTATTTACAATAACTCCTATCCAAGGTTCCCCTCCAAAAAAAAAAAAAAAAAGATAATAAAAAAACAAAAACTAAAACAAACCCCTGTTTCTTCCCACCTCTCCCTGCTTGCCACCCTACCTCCTCCTGCTTACTGGCCCTGGCATTCCCCTACACTAGGGCATAGAACCTTCACAGGGCTAAGGGCCTCTCCTCCCATTGATGACTGACTTGGCCATCCTCTGCTATAATATGCTGCTGGAGCCATTAGTCCCACCATGTGTATGTACTCTTTGGTTGGTGGTTGGGTCCCTAGGAGCTCTGAGGGTACTAGTTAGTTCCTATTGTTGTTCGTCCTAAGGGGCTGCAAACCCTTCAGCTCCTTGGGTCCTTTCTCTAGCTCCTTCACTGGGGACCCTGTACTCAGTCCAATGGATGGCTGTGAGCCTTTACTACTGTATTAGTTGGGTACTGTCAGAGTCTCTCAGGAGACAGCTATATCAGGCTTTCTTTTTTAAAAATGTTTTTTACTCAGTCCATTTGGCTATTGGTTGTTTGGCAGTTATTTCTTAGATATTTAATTTCTGTAATCATTTGGTAATTAGCCCTTTGTCTGAAATGTAGCTAGTACAGAATTTCTCACATTCCATATCTGATCCATTAACTCGGTTGATTGCTTCAATATATACATACATATATTACTGGGCTTTTCTTTGAAATGTCCTGCCTACTCCCAAATCTTAAGGGTATTCTTGCATTTTTCTGATATTTTTAGTGGTTTAGGTTGCAAATTAAGGCCTTTGATGCATTTTAATAGGTGAAAATAGATAAATCTGATTTTATTCTTTTGAAGATAGAAGTCTGGTTTTGAGAGCATTATTTATTTAATACTCTACCTTTATCTTGTTTTCCAGAGTGGGTTTTGTATCCTTTGCTAAAAGTGAGTAGACATAGGCTTGCTGTTTTGTTTCCAAGTCTTCTATTCCAATTGATCTGTCTACTTTTCTGCCAATGAGACTCTGTGTTTGTAACTAATACTCTCTAGTATAATCACTTTAATGTTATTTTTAGTTAAGCATTGTACCTTTCAGGCTTATAACTTTTTTACAAATACATAATACATTTCACACTTAATCTGACCTTTCCCACCAATACCCTTCCTTAATGGCCTTCCTCCTACTTGCAAGATATATTAAACATCAAAAAAAATTGCAAAGATAGAATAAGCTTTTCTAGTAGGATCTCATGATATTTTGGATTTCCACAGTGTCTGTTGTTATGTCTCCTTTTTCATTTCTGATCTTGTTAATTAGTAAACTATCTCTGTGCCCTCTAGTTAGTCTGGCTAAGGGTTTATCTATTTTGTTGACTTTCTCAAAGAACCAGCTCCTGGTTTGGTTGATTTTTTGTATAGTTCTTTTTGTTTCTATTTGGTTGATGTCAGCCCTGAGTTTGATTATTCCCTGCCTTTGACTCCTCTTGGGTGAATTTGCTTCTTTTTGTTCTAGCGTTTTCAGTTGTGCTGTCAAATTGCTGGTGTATGCTCTCTCCAGTTTCTTTTGGGGGGGCACTTAAAGCTATGAGTTTTCCTCTTAGGACTGCTTTCACTGTGTCCCATAGGTTTGGGTATGTTGTGGCTTCATTTTCATTAAACTCTAGAAAGTCTTTAATTTCTTTCTTTATTTCTTTCTTGACCAAGTTATCATTGAGTAGAGTGTTGTTAAGCTTCCACGTGTATGTGGGCATTCTATTGTTTATGTTGTTATTGAGGAGCAGCCTTAGTCCATGGTGATCTGATAGGATACAAGGGATTATTTCAATCTTCTTGTATCTGTGGAGGCCTGATTTGTGACCAATTATATGGTCAATTTTGGAGAAGGTACCATGAGGTGCTGAGAAGAAGGTATATCCTTTTGTTTTAGGATAAAAAGTTCTATAGATATCTGTTAGATCCATCTGTTTCATAACTTCTGTTAGTCTCACAACTAACTAGTACCCTCAGAGCTCCCAGGGACCCAACCGCCAACCAAGGACTATACATGGTGGGACTGATTGTTTTGGCAGCATGTGTATAGTAGAGGATTACAAAGTTGATCATCAATAGGAGGAGAGGTCCTCGGCCCTGTGAAGGTTCTGTGTCCCAGTATAGGGAAATGCCAGGGCCAATAAGTGGGAGATGGTTGGATGGCGGGCATGGGGATGGGGGAGGCAACAGGAGTTTGTTCTTGTTGTTTTTGTTTGTTTGTTTGTTTGTTTGTTTTTGGGAAAGGAGAAAGTTACATGTAAATAAAGAAAATACCTAATTTTTAAAAAATTAAATTAAATTAAAAATAAAAAAAAATACTGACAGTCCTAATTTTAAACATTTTAAAATTTTAATGCCCATTGGTAGAAATGTATAGTTTTCTCATGGTCATCTAATTAATTTATATAATATATATTGTGTCTGATTTTAATTTCTTCTCAATTGCCATGAATGAAATTTATTTTTGAACATTGATGTTCAGAACATAAATAAAACTAAACTTGTCAAAAAAAAAAAAAGAAAACATAGAATAAATACAATTGTTCCAGTCTCAATTCCCTTTAAGTAGTTAAAACATTTTAAATGAAGACACCATTCTATCTGCAAATGGCCAAAGCCAATTTAATGTTTGACATACTTTATTTTTATTTTCTTCTGTATAAATATTTACTTTTTTAAAAAGAATTTTTACATTTTCAAATATGAAAATTATCTGAAACATTACAAAATATTTTCTGGCCAGAAATATTAAATGTGCATTTTAACATTACCAAATCAATAATCAGTATATAAAAGTGCCAAATCCTTTCATTTGTGGCATAGAACCATGTAAATTCAAACACACATACCAAGGAAGGCTGCTGCTTAACACACAATCAAAAATATTGCCTAGCATTGCTTGTTTTAAAAATCATTGCCCACCCCTTGCATTTTAACGTAGACTTTTAATTCTGTCATGATTAATACAATAGATCGAAAGGCTCCCTATTAAATGACAAAGGTCCAGGGCATCACTCTCTGCAGCAGAGATTCTGAGTGCAGTCAGGCAGTTTCTGTAGGTTTATTGTTGTTGCTTTTATTGTTGTGTTGTGTTGCATTGTGTTTTTTTACACTGACAGTGTCTAATCACACACACAAATGTAAATTCATGGGCTTAAAAAGAACAGCAAGGGGGAAAGTAGCTGAGGAAAAAGAAGCACTGCAAATCAAGGGGATCACCATGGTAACCCTGGACCAGCTTGTCATTCTTCTTTTCTGACATTCTTCCTACCTGCAGGAGTTGGGCAGTGGTTTGCATGCCCTGGACTCACATCTCTGACATTTAGGTCTTTCCATGCTCAAGTTCTAAACAAAACACAACTAAAGAAAAAATGCTAGTGTTTTAATGTGGTACCCTTAGTTGACTTAAAAGAACCAGATTATTTTTAGAATGTAAAATTTGAAAGTATTTCATTGAGTGAATCATTGTACTTCACAGGAGAAGGGGATATGCAATTTTAATCCTTTTAATAATCTTTAAAATATATAAAATTTTATATTCATGAAACATATCTACTTATTTTCTTATGAAAAGATGTATTGTGATGGAATGACTGGTATTTACCAATCACTCACTCTGACAGATTTTTTTTTTTAGCTTCAATAGAATAACTTTTTCTTTTTTTTAATTATTTATTTTTTCTCATATATTACATCCCAATAGCAGTTCCCCTCCCTCTGCTCCTTCTAATTCCTCCCCCTCCTCTCCCTTTCCCATTTCTCAGGTCCTTTCCTTCTTTTCCCTACAGAAAAGATCAGGCCTCCCGGGAATATCAACAGAAGGTAGCCTAACAAGCTATAATAAGACTAGGCACAAAATATCAAGATACCAAGAGCAGGCAAAAGAGGCACAGACAGCCCCACTCACACTGTTAGGCGTTCCACAGAAGCACCAAGCTACACAACCATAACATATGTGAAGAGTTAATAACCTGAAAGTTTCAGGTAGAAAAAAATCTTTTCAGGGAAATTGATTTTACCAGTAATACCTGTGGGTTCTTAGGTCTTGGGATCAAGGAAGTGTCATATAAAGAGAAGAACATCCTAACCTCTTTTTTTAATCTACCAATTTGAGAATGCAGGGCAACTGATATTCAGATGGAATTTTCATCCGAACTTTAGTCTTCTGTGCCATTTATACACAGACTGCACACATGTGAAAAGTCTTCTGTCTTTCATTTGTGTTGCGGGAAATATTAAAAATGACCACAGGCTTTCCACGCTACTACCAGTAACTCTCTGCCCTGGCATGGTCCTGCCACCTCTGCCTCTAGACTAGCCTCATCAGTGACCAATCATGTTCTACCCAGCTCCGATTCTCTTGTCTCATACCCACCCGTACCTTCTCAGCCATAAACCCCTGTGATCAGTGGTCCCACATTCCAGTAAACCAGTAAAATAAAACGCTTGAAGCTTATAATTAACCAGTCAGATTTATGTATCAATAAATTCTTAATTCACAAGATGCCCATATAACAATTACAGAGCCAGTTGATAATGATAAAAGCTGCCCACCTAGATTAGACAATTATCCCAATTATCCTATCCTGTATGATATCATATCTATCTGTGGCTATTTAACGCCATGCGGATCTGGATCTGAGTCTTCCTGTGCATCCCTCTCCATCTTGCTTCTTCTTCCTCTCTTTGGTCCCAGGTATCTCTGTCCCTGCAACTCTTAGCTCCGCCTCCTTTTTCTGCCCCGGATGCGACTGGATTAATTTTGCCGAGGGGCTTAATTCATCTTGAGCCGGAAGCACAGCCATGTGGTTTATTGCCATTTTGACTGGGAGACTTCATCAAATGGAAACAACTACCTAAACTTGCTACCATCTTTGCTAATGAGATTAACAGGCAAATGCCATGTGACTTCATCACCATTTTTATTACTATCATCATAAAGCACAAGCCAAAACATCATCCATAAAAGTCCATAGTCTCATTGAGTTACTTGGGGATCTCTTTTATTTTAGACTATATTGTCCTCACTTTAGATAAAAATGATAGATCTATTCTTTTAAATGTGTTTTATATAGAAATTAATGTGTATATAAAGATATATATTTTGAAGATTTAAAGGGTATTTTGACAACAATGGCCTCTTTAAAAACAGACAAATGAACAAATAGGCTTTTCAAGGTGCAATACTTATTTTCTAAGTTAAACAGTTTCCATGTTTATACTTTTGTCTTCTCTTTCTAAGATGGTCACAGTAGGACTTGTTTTCCTTCACTAAATGAGGGAATGAACAGACCATCCCAGCTGATTTTACATAGACAAAATGCTAAAACAAGAAAGAGCTATCTATGTAAACATAAAATGTTCTCATACACATCAAGTAAAGATATTTTAGGGTGACTGCTTCTAGATACACACACTCCTATCAGAATTTCCTTACCAATCAGTTATATGTAAGCCAAATAAATTCATTAGTTCAATAGGGTGATCTTTGAAATTGAACTTGGGTTTATCTTGTGCCCCTTATAAAGTAGAATAGACCTTGCTTATCCTCATGTGCACATTGCCCTAGAGAAGAAAAACCTCACAGCTCTAGTATATTTATTTATTTGTTAATGCTAGTTTGTCTCACAGTATTAAGAAAATGTCATAAGGATTAAAATTATTTTACTAAAGACAGTTTATGTATGAAGATTAAAATTAATGAATATTTCCAGAAAAAAAAAAACAAAGTGCCCCCTTGGGCTCTTCACTTCCCCTTTCCCATCGCACTTCTCTCCAAGTGGCCATGGCTGGCCTCTACTTCTCTACTCTCTCCCTCGTTCTGCCTTTCTCTGCCTCTAGTACCCTCCTAACTCCGCTTCAGATGGCCTAAACAAACTGTTAAAAAACAAACAAACCAGGAGCATTTACAAGTATGAAGGTCAAAATCAGTTTAT
The DNA here is from genome assembly GCA_019843815.1 of Montemys delectorum. Lineage (NCBI taxonomy): Eukaryota > Metazoa > Chordata > Mammalia > Rodentia > Muridae > Montemys > Montemys delectorum. The sequence goes on from JADRCD010158644.1 coordinate 18,386, forward strand.
TATGGTTCTAGAGGATGAGTTTTAGATATAATATATATGGCATTGAAGTTTCTGACATCAAAGATCAACAATTACAAAAGCTGATTAAAATGTTCATTGAGTCATTGTTCATTGAGTAAGTACCAGACAGGTGGAACTGGCCTTCTTGGTGTTTAATAATCATACCAACAGCTCTTCTAATATTGTCAGAGGAAATAAAAGGGAGACTATTTTTCCTTTTGTTCTCCAAGGTCAATATAGTCCCAGGAAGCTTTGGGGCATCTCTCAAAAGGTTCTTAAACTATGGAAAGTTACACACTCTCTTATTCAGTGAAGCCATGGGGAGCCCACTTACTGAATTTTTACTAGCATCCCGTCTACACAGAGAGGATCATCCCACAGTAATTATTTCCTCAGTGCTTCTGAGGAAAGCTACAATCAAACTAAGAAAGGCCTCTGACTATCCCCACATGGATCGAAAACTATAAAAGAAGGTTTGAGCAGTCAGAGACTCCCTCTCATCCAATCTGATCCCTGAGTACTACATCTCCTTTTGGCAGTATAAAAATTAAAATTAATTTTGTATACTTAGGTGGGATGCAAGATATTCCAGGACATTCATGGGGATTATAAGCTATGTTTTCTATCATGAACTTTTCACTTCATGTCATGTAGCCAGGATCACTCCCATCCATCTCACATAACTCAATTCCAACATATCTCTGTATATACACTTCCTTAAATATTAGAATGTCTAACATATATATTAATTGGTTCTAAATTGCAAATTTGAATCTGCTGGGGACAGGAGTTAAAAATCTGCCACCTCCGTGTATCCTAGAAATTTCCATCAAAATTATATGGGAATGTGGATTCAGATTTAGGAATTGAAGACATTTAGGAGTTAAAGCTAATGTGAATTCCTATACTAAACCATCTAATTTACATCCATCTTGCTTATCCCTTAATTAAAAAACAAAACCAGAAAACAAACCTTGCCATGTTAGCTAGGCTCTTTTTCCCCTACTGTAGCTTATCATAGTGATGGGATAATATTTGTTAGCATTGGATACATAGTTATAAGACTCTAAAGCCTAACAATAAAGACAAGAGCTAGTGAATAGTAATAGACTGCTGTCCAGGATACAGTCTTATTAGACAGACAGGATGGGAATACATAATACATGTTTCCTTTAAAGATGAGAAGATGGACCTGAATGTGTTATATATTGTATAGATCAAGGATGAAGAAGAAACTCTAGTACTAAAGTACTTACAAAAGTAAAGTATCAATGATAAAATGGCAAAAGAGGACGTCCTGTGGTTAACCTTCCCTACCAAGCTCAGGTTTGATGTTAGTTGTACAATAAATATCCAGAGCTCTGTAACTTTTTTTCTTGGCTGTCTGTCTTAGGTGTGGCAGTTTGCATAATAACGTCCCTCATAGGCTTACACATTTGAACGCTTAGTTCCCAGTTTGTGATACTGGAGAGGTTTATGTGGCATGCGTGGTCTTGCTGAAGGAAGTATGCAGCTTTGGGTGTGCTTTAGGATTTGAAAATATTCCCCCACTTCATTTTACTCTCTGCTTCATAGGATATAACTCAGCTTCCTACATTTGCCTCCATGTGTATCTGCTGCCACGCTTCCCCTCCATGATAAAATCTCACCTGTTCTTCGGAAATATTACCCCCTCCCAAATACATCTTCCATATGTTGCTTTGGGGCCTGGTATTTAATTAGAGAAACAGAAAAGTAACTAAAACCGTAGAAAACCAAAATCATGACAAAAATGAAATGGTCCAGGAGCATGAGCCTACGAGATGACAGCTATTTCTATAAAGAAATATTTTGAACACAAAATATTAAAAATATATAAATTTGGAATGCTGATCATACTTTATTAACTGTATCACAGAGATTGTGGAAAGGGAATGTGAAACAGTTTTACGGGTGGACGTGTCTCCCTGTTAGACTCCCACACAGACCTGTTGTGAAGATGCTGCAGTTCTTACTATTCCTGGAAGGAAAGAGACCTTATATTTTTCTTTGAGCATTTTAGAAGTAAATCCAACAATCTCTCAATAATTTATAAAGTCTAACAATATTATGTTAATGGTTGATCAGTTACTAAGTAAATAAAGAGAAATATTTTCATTTTTATCTCTGTTAACAGGAACCAAGCAGTATAACTAATTTTTATGTCAAATGGAAGAAGTGCTAAAGCCAAAGAGAGAAACTTTGAAATGCTTACATACAGGCAAGGGAATGTAACGCTGCCCAATCCCTCAAGTACAATATGGAATAATTGCTATCAACATTGTTCACTGCTTAATGAGTCACAAATAACTAGCTCCAGATGTATAACTGAAAATACTAAAGTATAAATATAATATTCTTCTCTTGTGAAAATAATAGACTTTTGACAGCTATTAATAGAATATACTGGAATGCTCTAAATTTTTCTGTTATAAAGAAGGCTTTAGGACATTTAATAACTATTTTAGAGTAAAATTGTCATATGAATCCTAATTTTCATCTCATCTATCAATTAATGTAATAATAAGGTAATATATATACACATATGCATATATAACATTTTATTTTAGAAATAATTACAGTCAAATGGATCACATTTGTTTATTAGCCCAATTATAGGGGTGTTTATGTGTTTAGTAGTTCATATAAAATTAATATAATAGAAAACTCATTTTCTTGCAGATTACATTAATATTTCCATTAAAAGTAAGATTTAGGTATTGTTCTATATCTCAGTTGCTAGAGCCATTTCCTAACATGAATGAATCCCTGTGTTCAATGCCCAGCACTGATTAAATCAGGCATGGTGCTACAAAACTCATATTTCAACACTGGGAATGTGGACACAGAATGAAGATTAAAAGTTCAAACCAACCTCCACCTCATAGTAAGTTTCTGCCCAATTTCAAGTACATGAGGTTCTATTTCAATTTTTTTTTTTAAAAAAAAATGAAAAACATTCACAGAGGGTAGGTAAGTAGCATTATTTAGTTAGCCATAAGTATTGTGTGAGAAGATAATATACTTAACAAGATCAAACCATATTTCTAATGCCACTGATAGAGTACAATTACTCAGCAATAAATAGCTATAGAGAATGTAACAATATACACTGCTGTTGGTATAGAATGTAGTAGTGATCAAGATGCCAAAGGTACTGTAGGTAGAGCTTACTGTTCCATAGAGAGAGTAGCCATAAATATTAACATATGTTATAAAAGAAAACTTACTCCTTATGTAAATAACAAATGATCATATCTATACAAAGAATAAAATAACATATAATTTAGAAATTGAAATAGCATTTATAACGGTATCAAAATGTGAGACTTTAAAAAATCAATACTGTAACTTACAAAATGTATACAGCTAGAATTTATTAGAGGTCAACCATTTAATAAAATGTATAAGCTTCAAATGAATGAGGATACAGACCATGTTCATGTGTCACAAGGTATTCCTAAAATGTTAGTCCCATGAAGCATGATGAATAGAGTCAATAAAATCACAAACACTATAAAAGTGTTTCCATAGAGATTTATGAGCTGATTCAAGAAGTTTTGTGGAATAGCAAATAGTCCACTTTAGCCAAAACAATACTAGAGAAGAAGTATTAAATTATGACATATAATTTGTGCTTTCAAGATTCAACTTTAATTGCTTCACAGCCTTTGGGTAAGATTAAGAGAAGAGTCACTTGATTCTGAGCTACATTAATCAAGAGAATCCAGACATCTGGAGCAACAGATAGAATAAAAAATGTGAACACTGATTCATGTTTAAAGGATTTTTTTTTACAATGGTACTAAAGTATTTTTTAAAATAAATTAAAATATTTGCATTTGTTTTGGGGAATAACATTTCTGATTTTTTTACATAGTCTCAAGAATTGATGATAAATAACATATAATATATTGGGAGTTTCTTTTACACTTATTTATAATTTTAATCACAATATTCACTAATCCCTCTGATGCTAATTAATGATATTTTTACTGGAGAGACTAGATAGGGAAAAACTAAGAGAACAGGCCTGTTAAGTCATCCAAGGACTATTGTAGCAAACCAAGAGGGATACATCAAAATCTCAAATGGAAAGTATTAGGGGATAATTTCAGAGAACAGATGATGAATGATTTTGGAAAATGAAGGAAGTTAATAAAAGATACTCACAATACTTAGTTTGTAATGTCTGAGTAAATGTGGCTGCTATTTGCTGATGTAAGGAAAGAGAAGATACATGTAAACACGTGACCTTGAACACTCATGGATTTATAGAAGAGATAATTCCACTCAGTTATAAATAAAGCCTCCTCATGTGTTTTTGTTTCAGTTTTCAGGAAACCAGATTCTGCCATTCAAAGTCATTGCTCTGTTTTCTCCTTCTACTTCTATTATACTTACATATCTTGTCAGATAAATAATTCACTGTATGATCTAGTATTGTTGTGTCTGTAGTGAGAAAGAATAGATTGTAAGAAAATGAGCATAAGAATGTTTTTCAAATTTCAAGGTTAAATCTGGAATCATAAGAAAAATGTTAAATTTATAAATTTTTTGAAACTATCTGGGAAAACAGAACACCTCAAAAGTATTTTAAAAATAATAGGTTAAAGACAACTAATCTGCATATGCCACATTATACTGCAACGTTCACGCCCTAAAGCTAGTGAAAACGGTACAAATTGATTTAAAAAAAAAAAAAAAAAAAGCAAAACACAACAAAAATCTTGCCACATTCAGAGGAAGAATTGTGTCTTTTTTTCAAAATATTTCTGGCACACCATTTATGACCATGATTCTTTTGTTATTTGTTTTAATTTTAAGCTCACTCAATTTTGTATAAGTTATAGTAACATATATTATTGATATAATTAACAGTGCAATGTGGTTTTGAACACAGCCAAGACAATTCTTGTTTTATGCCTTGTGAGCCACGTCTCTTCTATTAAATTAAAATCTACAATGCAGTATACAAGTATTCATGGGAAAGCATGTGGTTCATCCAACTAATTATAAATTCATATTGGTTAGATGAATGTTGTGGGTTATAATGTCAAGAGATTTTATTTTATCCAGATTGGTGCTTCTCCTAATTTGTTGCATGAACTTTGAAATTCATGTAATTTAGAGAAACTAAGAAATTACATGAAAATATTGCCCTTTGACCAACTCTTTAACATGTAGATTTTCATTGTCCTTTACTGTTGCCAAGGCATAAGGAATGCTTATCAATCAGAAAGAGCATGAAATTAAGGGTTTTAAATACTCTTCCATGAATGATTTCTTTATTTTACAAAATGAACTTAGAAATTATGGTAAAATAAATGAGGGAAAATCAAAGGTAGAGCAAGAGGGAAGTTGTGTGTGTGTGTGTGCGAGTGTGTGTGTGTGTGTATGTATGTGTGCACGTGTGTGTGTGTGTGTGTGTGTGTATGTATGTGTACATGTGTGTGTGTATGTGTGTGTCTGTGTGTGTATATGTGTGCATGTGTGTCTGTGTGTGTGTGTCTGTATGTGTGTATGTCTGTGTGTGTGTGTGTCTGTGTTTGTCTGTGTGTTAGTATGTGAAAAATCATGCAGCCCTCATTTGAAAACTCAGTATGATTACCAACAACTATAATCTTCCTAGGCATAGATGTACCTCTGGTAGAGAGCCATTGGGCTAGAGGAATCAAGGGAGACAGAATTCTGCCAGTTTTCACCTCAGACTTGAGAAGTTGTTATTCTCCATTTTTAATCGTTTTGAAATAACAATATATGGTCCTTAACAATACTATTCCACAGTTTGTCTATGAAATAGAAAATAGTAAAAATTTTGATTTTAAGGAGTACATAATAGTAAAATAAACTGAAAACCATATTAAGAATTTGAACAAGCTCTGTTTAGGTAGTTAGTCTTAAGATCTACAATAATTTTGATATCTTTCTGAAATCCAGGTTAGAATTGAATGAAAATCTCAATGACATTTAATCAAATCTCGAAAAGGCACATGTAGTAAATGCATCTATACAATTTATTGTATTAAAATAAGCTAATGTTGGGCTGTGATGGAGCACTCCTTTAATCCCAGCACTTGGGAGGCAGAGGCAGGCTAATTTCTGAGTTTGAGGCCAGCCTGGTCTACACAGTTCCAGGAAAGCCAGGGCTACACAGAGAAACCCTGTCTTGAAAAAAATTTTCTTAAAAAAAAAAGTAAGCTAATATATTTATAACAAGGAAAATGCCTGAATCTATGTGATCTTGATTACTTAAAATATTATATGAAACATACTTGTTGTATAAAGACTGATATTACCTGATGCTTTCCATGTTTTCAGTGTGCCATTTAATAACTATTAAGCTCTTTTGTGTAGGCTATGTAACTACTTACATTAAAAAGATGTTTTAAATTCATAGGGCTAAGGAAATTTTAGAGAAAATAGAATTAAACTCTTTAAGACGTAACTAAGTTAAATGTTGGTATAAAGCTCAAATAACATTTTTTTCAAATTATATAGAAAACCAGGGTTCATTATAGCAATAAAAATGTGAGCTGCAACAAGTTACGTACAAATGAAAAGATGATCAAGAAAACATTACCAAGAACACACATAGATAGGCAGCCTTTCAAGGGGAATTTCCACATGTCCAAAAGCCCGATGGCTGGTGCGCAAGAGCAAGGAGTTGCACTGGCAGGGACATTGACTTTAATGTGAAAACATATGCAAATAGCTTAAGGGGTATTTGCATTAGAAGAATTTTAAAAAGATGTTACTTTGCTAAAACTGAAAGGTATGTGATTCTCCACATGCACAGGTAGTTCAAGAATAGTCCATGAAAGTTCCTAAGTCAAAGAAGTAGGCTACAAAAGAGCATAATAAGAAAGATGCAGTGGCCTAACCGATATTCCTGCAGTACAAGGCGGAGACAACCAGATCATTAGAGCCTAGAGCTGGAAGACCAGCCTGGGAAACAGTAAACACTGCTTAAAAAGAAAAGCATAGTAACTGATATTTTTTTTATAATTGTGTTTGATTTATAAGGACATGTAGATAAATAACATACAACTGCATTCACACTAAGTCTGTTTATTTCTAACTGTGGATAGATACTAAACAAACTTTCTAATCACACACATACACAGAGTACATTTTAATAGTATGATATGCTACCTTTATAATAAGAATGAAAAATAAAGTACATTAAGTCTATTTCCAAAAAAAAAAAAACCTAGAAAAAAACACATGAATTTTGTATAGACTCATTACTTGGAGGAACCAATATTTTTCATGACCTCCTATCTCTCCTCCTGAATAAACATTATTCTTTTTGTTGGCTTCTGTTTCCATAGCTCCGTTTTCCCAAACAAGGACCTTTGCATTTCTTTTTAGAGAAGCCTTGTTTGCCCCTTCCCTTTTAAATCCTTCAGAGAAATTACCCAAGAAATAATGAATGATAAAGTATAAAATGGGAAGAAATAAATAACACTGTCATGATTAAACATAGGCTAAAAATGAGAACTTGATTTAAAACAAACAATTATCCTTATTATATCTCAGCAGAAATTTATATATAAACCCAAAGTGCGGGGAGTTTTTAAAATGAAAGAAACAAACAAAAAAATCCAGTAACATTTGCTATCTAGTGGTTGAAAGCCTCAAATACCACAGTCCTGAATATGTATCTCTACAGGAATAAGAAACAAGGAAGATTTCTGCATACGCAAATCAACTGCTTAGAATTGCTCTCTCTATCAAGACATATAAGAAAATACTAGCAGAGACATTTGGTTAAAATGCTGATGAGAATGATTTACACCAGCAGCTCTGAAACTGTCTTTCTACCCCTATGGACACCAGGGAGGCCTATGGTATCCCAGACATATGTGCAGGCAAAACAGTTTTACACAGAAAATAAAAATAGAACTTAAAAAGATAGCATTGTCCATTATCTATTTTCCTAATGTGATCAAAGAACTTAGTGTCTTCATGATTCTCTCTCTCTCTCTCTCTCTCTCTCTCTCTCTCTCTCTCTCTCTCT
>JADRCD010158645.1:10050-30604 GCA_019843815.1 Montemys delectorum
TCTTTCTTTCTTTCTTTCTTTCTTTCTTTCTTTCTTTCTTTCTTTCTTTCTTTCTTTCTTTCGTTCTTCCTTTTATTCTTTCTTCTTGTTTTGAGGCAGGGTTTCTGTGTGTAGCCCTGGCTGTCCTGGAACTTGCTCTGTAGATCAGGCTGGCCTCATATTCAGAGGTCTGCCTGTTTCTGTCTCCCAAGTACTGGGATTACTAAAGGTATGCACTACCAGCACCCAACAAGATTATTTCAATTTCTGTGAAGAATTGTGTTGGAATTTTTACAGGAATTGCATTGAACCTGTAGATTGCTTTTGGTAGTATGGCCATTTTCACAATATTAATCTTTCTGATGTATGAACATGGGAAACCTTTCCTTCTACTGACACCTTCAATTTCTTTTTTCAATGTCTTAAGACTTATTATATAGGTCTTTACTTTTCTATTTAAATTTATTCCCAAATACTTTACTGACTTATTTATTTGATGCTAGCACACATACTGTTGTCTCCCCTGTTTGCTTCCTCAGTATGCTCGTTGGTTCCTGATGGTTGTCCTCACTCTAACTCTTGACTCTGCCTTCTTGCAGTTCACATGGCCCAGGCATGCTTAACATCACAAGATCTTTGTGTCTGGGAAATAGTAAAAAGGAACCAGCACACTGCCGCCCTTGTGCTGGCAACTCTGCCCCAACAGGTTGGTGGGCCATGCACTGGCAGGCAATGGCCGACCTGTTTTTATCTTGTGGAGACTCTCTGGCCAGGAGCTCCTGAAAAGTTCCCATTAGCAGGTCACTACCACACCAGCCCTGTGCTTCAAATCCTTCACAGCTTTTGTGGTGCTCATCCGGCAAACCCATGCTTCACCACTGTACCTTTCTCTCTTGAACCCAGATGAGATGCTGTGTGTAGAAAAACGCAACACAAACTTAGTTCAGAAACAATGGTAATTCAGTCTCTGGGGGCAGCAACTGTGATAGAGTTTCCTGCCATAATACTGGGGAAACTCTAGCAGCTACATCTTACCCATATGCCATCCATGTTCCAAAAGGACCTGACTCTCTCCTGCTTCCTCTCTTCCTCCATCTAACCTGGAAGTCCGGCCAACTCCTCCAGTTATTGGCTCCTTTATTCATTAGGGGATTGGTTGCTTTATTCACTAGGGGATTGGTTCACAAGAAGACACCTGAGTATCTGACTCGTGACTCATTCCTCATTTCAGACAACTTCTCCTGGGAGAGCAGAGTTAACATAAAAATACAAGCAGCATGGAGCCATCCACAACATATTTGTCCTTGTTGGTTCTGTCTTTGGAATACTTTTCCCTAGGTGTCTGCTAGATCCTTTACTTCCTTCATACGTTATATGGTTGTTTGCATGCCTCTGTCATAGTGTCTCTTCATAGCCACAGAAAAGTAAGGAAGATTCCTGATCAAACAGTGAAGTCTTCTATAGCCTTTAAGTAGAAAGTGTAAAACAAACAAAGAAACCTAGTGTCCCCCCCCCCCCGTGGCTCCTGTACCCTTTCCTGCTTTGTTTCTCTTGGTGTTACTACACTGTTCAGCAGACTTTCCACCATACTTGCTTACCTCATGAACACCGGGATCCCACCCAGTCTTTTTGTTAGTTCTCCACCTAACAAAAAACATTTCTCAGTTTCCATCTCCTTTTAGGCATAATCATTTTCCATTTATTAATTTCCTCTAACATTTTCTGAATTTCTGTATTGTGGTAACCTGTGGATAGGATTTGGGACTGCTAAAATGAAGTTTCCTCTTTGCTCAGGTAGTCTCCTCAGAGGTGCTTGTCTAATAGATATTGGAACTACTGCTAAGGTGGTTTATTATTGTATAAAACAAAACAGAAAACATGATGACCTTCTTGTACATAACTTTTTAAAAAGTGAAATACCTAGAATTGAAATTGCTAGATGGGCTATACACACTGTGACTGCTAGCTAGTTGGCTTCAGTCACATTTCACAGTATGAGAGTTCCTGTCTCATTACAGCTTACTCAAACTCCAGGAAGGTTACCAGGGCTGATGGTACAGCTCAGTGGGTAAAGACACTTGTTACCAAGCCTGATGACTGATGATCTTAGTTTGATCCCAAGAACCCACATGGCAGAAGAAGAAAATAAAGTCCAGCAGGTTGTTCTATGGTCTCCTCACATGCATCATAGCATGTATGTGCACACACACATACATCATAGCATGTATGTATACATACACACATGTTGAATAAATGTTGAAAAAAGAACTTTACCAGTTCTCATACTTATGAAAAAAAATCTCATTTGCATTCTCTTCATTGCTAATGAGCAATGCTAGTACCCTAATTTTATTCATATGGACAAATTTCCCATTTTTCTACTGAGTAATTTATTAGTTACTTGTTGCTGTGATAAATCCTTAACCAAAGCAACATAAGGAAGAGTTTATTATGACTTATTGGTCAAGGGTAGTTTATGCATATCATAGCAGAGAGATCATAGTGACAAGAGCTTGAGGCAGCTAGTCGGGTGCATGTAGGAAACAGTACAGTGCATACTAGTGATTAGCTTTCTGGTGCTGGCCCTTATTAAGGGAGGGTCTTCTTACATCAATTAACCTAATCTAGACTGTCCACCATAGGCATGTCCAGAGGTTTATTTCCACTATGATTCTAAATCCTATCAGAATGACAATTAAGATTAACATTAGGGGCCTGGAGAAACAGCCATTCAGATCACATACTTACTGCTCTTGCAGAGGACAGGGTCAGAGTTTGCTTGTCAGCACACATATTGGGTGGCTCACAGCCACTTGTAACTCCAGCTTCAGGGGGAATTGAACTCCTATCCTCTACAGGCACATGCAGTCTTGTGCATATAACCCCACCCCTCCATAATTTAAAATAATAAAAATCTTAAAAATGATTAACATTATAAGTTAGTGTGGATGCCATTTCTTTGTTATATGTTCTATAAATATCTTCTTCCATTCTTTGCCGTCTATGTAATTTTGCTCATATTTTTCTTACACATTCCCCTTTAAGTTACTTTGTAGAAAATTTGATTTCTGCCTTCTGTTACCTAACAATTTCTTTCCTCTATTAGAATCAGAGAGTTGCTTTAGTATTGTTTTCTTCAGTTGTCTTAATGTTTTAGCTTTTCAATATTCAAATTTAATATACTTAGAATTGATTTTTATATATAGAATAGGGAAATTTATATTTTCCTACTGGAAGGTTATTTGTTTCATCTCTCAGTGCTTTGCATAAGCCATTTTTGATGTCTGATATATGTGTTTGACTTCTCTGTTATGAATGGCATTTTCTATTTCCTTCTATGTTCTCTTTTTTCTATTTCATTCATCTATTGGTATACCAGTAATGAGTCATTTTAATTATAGTTTTTGCATTATGAGTCATTTGTGAGGTAGAATCTTCCACATGTCCTGGTTTCTCTTTCTCAGAATTGCTCTTCCATTTATGACATAGAAGCAGGTTTCTTTTTCTTTCTTTTCTTTTCTTTTTTTTTTTTAATTCTCTGGGGGGAAAAATCAAGGATTTTGATTGACTTTGCATTGAAATTTACTTGGTTATTTAATTAATTGTGTATGTGGGTGTGTGTGTGTGGGGGGAGCAGGAGAGAGGGGAGGGAGGCATTGTATTCAGGAGTGGCTTCTCATTTTCCACCTTGTTGCCTCTTTGGCTGCACATCAGGTAGAGTAGTCTCTGGATGGCCTTTCCTTCAGTCTCTGCTCCACACTTTGTATCTCCTCCCATGAGTATTTTGTTCCCCCTTCTAAGAAGGACCAAAGTATCCACACTTTAGTCTTCCTTCTTGAGCTTCATGTGGTCTGTGAATTGTATCTTGAGTATTCAGAGCTTTTGGGCTAATATTCACTTATCAGTGAGTGCATACCATGTATGTTCTTTTGTGATTGGGTTACCTCACTTAGGATGATATTTTCTAGTTCCATCCATTTGCCTACAAATTTCATGAATTCATTGTTTTTAATATCTGAGTAGTACTCCATTGTGTAGATGTACCACATTTTCCATTCCTCTATTGAGGGACATCTGGGTTGTTTCCAGCTTCTGGCTATTATAAGTAAGGGTGCTATATGCCCTTATTACATGGTCGAGCATCTTCTGGGTATATGCCCAGGAGTGGTATAGCTGGGTCCTCTGGTAATACTATGTCCAATTTTCAAAGGAACCGCCAAACTGATTTCTAGAGTGGTGTACCACTTGCAATTCCACCAGCAATGGAGGAGTGTTCCTCTTTCTCCTCATCCTCCATAGCATCTGCTGTCACCTGAGTTTGTGATCTTAATCATTCTGACTGGTATAAGGTGGAATCTCAGGGTTGTTTTGATTTGCATTTCCCTGATGATTAAGGATGTTGAACATTTTTTTAGATGCTTCTCAGCCATTCGGAATTCCTTAGTTGAGAATTCTTTGTTTAGCTCTGTACCCCATTTTAAAATAGAGTTATTTGGTTCTCTGGAGTCTAACTTCTTGAGTTTTTGTATATATTGAGTATTAGCCCTCTATCAAATGTAGGATTGGTAAAGATCTTTTCCCAATTGTTGGTTGCTGTTTTGTCCTATTGACAGTGTCCTTTGCCTTACAGAAGCTTTGCAATTTTACGAGGTCCCATTTGTCAATTCTTTTTTTAAATTAGATATTTTCTTTATTTACATGTCATATGATTCCTCCTTTCCCAGTTTCCCCTCCAAAAAAAAAACCCCAAAAAACAAAAAACAAAAAACAAAAAAGAACCAGACCAAAACAAAAAACAAAACACAACAAGAACAAACCTCTGTTGCCTCCTCCCTCCCACTGCTTGCCACCCTACCCTCTCCCACTTATTGGCCCTGGCATTCCCCTACACTGGGACACAGAACCTTCACAGTGCCAAGGGTCTCTCCTCCCATTGATGATTGCCATTTGTGGATTCTTGATCTTAGAGCATAAGCTATTGGTCTTCTGTTCAGGAAAATTTCCCCTGTGCCCATATGCTCAAAGATCTTCCCCACTTTCTTTTCTATTAGTTTCAGTGTATCTGGTGTTATGTGCAAGTCCTTGATACACTTGGACTTCAGCTTTGTACAAGGAGATAAGGATGGATTGATTTGCATTCTTCTACATGCTAACCGCCAGTTGAGCCAGCAGCTTTTGTTGAAAATGCTGTCTTTTTTTCCACTGGATGGTTTTAGTTCCTCTGTCAAAGATCAGATGACCATAGGTGTGTGGGTTCAATTCTGGGTCTTTAAATCTATTCCATAGATCTTCCTGCCTGTCTCTGTACCAATACCATGCAGTTTTTATTACTATTGCTCTGTAGTACAGCTTGAGGTCAGGGATGGTGATTCCCCCAGTTCTTTTATTGTTGAGAATAGTTTTCGCTACCCTGGGTTTTTTGTTATTCCAGATGAATTTGCAAATTGCTCTTTCTAACTCTATGAAGAATTGAGTTGTAATTTTGATGCGGATTGCATTGAATCTATAGATTGTTTTCAACAAGATGGCCATTTTTACTATATTAATCCTGCCAATCAATTAGCATGGGAGATCTTTCCATCTTCTGAGTTCTTCAATTTCTTTCTTCAGAGACTTGAAGTTCTTGTCATACACATCTTTTACTTGCTTATTAGTTAGAGTCACACCAAGGTATTTTATATTATTTATGACTATTGTGAAGAGTGTTGCTTCCCTAATTTCTTTCTTAGCCTGTTTATCCTTTGTGTATAGAAAGACTACTGATTTGATTGAGTTAATTTTATATCCAGCTACTTTGCTGAAGTTGTTTATCAGGTTTAGGAGCTCTCTGGTGGAATTTTTGGGTCACTTAAATATACTGTCATATCACCTGCAAATAGTGATATTTTGACTTTCCAATTTGTATCCTTTTGGCCTCCTTTTGTTGTCTAATTGCTCTGGCTAGGACTTTGAGTACTATATTGAATAGGGAGGGAGAGAGTGGGCAGCCTTGTCTAGTCCCCGATTTTAGAGGGATTGCTTCAAGTTTCTCTCTATTTAATTTGATGTTGGCTACTAGTTTGCTGTATATTGCTTTTACTATGTTTAGGTATGTGTCGTGCGCACAGGACAGACACACAGACGACAGCCAAGATCCTTCTGCAGCCATACTTTATTCCATCTTCCAGAGGGCGACCCCCCGATACCCCAAAAGCACTGTTTATGTATGCCCTGGAGCGGCATGCTCATCTCTGATTGGCTGTTTGCTCAGGAGCACAATACGCCCGGGCCGGCTCGTGAGTTGGGGGTCTTTGTCCCTAGGCACATGCGCAGTTTATCTGTAAACTTGGGAGAGCACTAGATGTCAACGCCATCTGCTGGCTATCACCGCTCACTGCGGCTTCTAACAGGTATGGGCCTTGAATTCCTGATCTTTTCAAGACTTTAAACATGAAGGGATGTTGGATTTTTGTCAAATGCTTTCTCGACATCTAATGAGATGATCGTATGTTTTTTTTCTTTGTGTTTGTTTATGTAGTTGATTAGGTTGATGGATTTCCGTATATTGAACCATCCTTGCATCCCTGGGATGAATCCTACTTGATCTTGATGGGTGATTGTTTTGATGTGTTCTTGGTTTCAATTAGAGAGAATTTTATTGAATATTTTTTGCATCGATATTCATAAGGTTCTGAATTGGTCTGAAGTTCTCTTTCTTTGTTGGGTCTTTGTGTGGTTTAGGTATCAGAGTAATTGTGGCTTCATAGAACGAATTGGGTAGTATTCTTTCTGTTTCTAGTTTGTGGAACAGTTTGAAGAGTATTGGTATTAGGTCTTCTTTGAAGGTCTGGTAGAATTTTGTACTAAACCCATCTGGTCCTGGGCTTTTTTTGTTTGGGCGACTATTAATGACTACTTTTGTTTCTTTAGGGGTTATGGGGCTGTTTAGGTGGTTTATCTGATCCTGATTTAACTTTGGTACCTGTTATCTATGTAGAAAATTGTCTATTTCATTCAAATTTTCCAGTTTTGTTGAGTATAGGCTTTTGTAGTAGGATCTGATGGTTTTTTGGATTTCCTTAGCTCCTGTTGTTCTGTCTCCATTTTCATTTCTGATTTCATTAATTTGGATACTGTCTTTTCGTGCCTTCTGGTTAGTCTGGCTAAGGGTTTATCTAGCTAAGGGTTGACTTTTCTCTAAGAACCAGCTCCTGGTTTGGTTGATTCTTTGTATAGTTCTTTTTGTTTTTACTTGTTGATTTCAGCCCTGAGTTTATTTCCTGCCATCTACTCCTCTTGAGTGTATTTGCTGCTGCTTATTTTCCTTCTTCTCCTCCTCCTTCTTTTTCAGATTTATTTTTATTATATATATGTTCACTGTAGCTATCTTCAGACACACCAGAAGAGGGCATCAGATCTCATTACAAATTGTTCTGAGCCACCATGTGGTTGCTGATGTTTGAACTCAGGACCTCTGGAAAAGCAGACATTCTCTTAAGGGCTGAGCCATCTTTCCAGCCCCTATTTGCTTCTTTTTGTTCTAGAGCTTTTAGATGTACTGTTAAGATGCTAGTGTATGCTCTCTCCAGTTTCTCTTTGGAGGCACTCAGAGCTATGAGTTTTCCTCTTAGCACTGCTTTCATTGTGTCCCATAAATTTGGGTGTTTTGTGGCTTCATTTTCATAGAATTCTAAAAACTCTTTAATTTCTTTCTTTACTTCTTCCCTGACCAAGTTATCATTAAGCAGAGCGTTGTTCAGCTTCCATGTGTATGTGAGCTTTCTATTGTTTTTGTTGTTATTGAAGACCAACGGTGATGTGACAGTAGGCATGGGATTATTTCAATCTTCTTGTATGTGTTGAGGCCTGTTTTGTGACAGATTATATGGTCAGTTTTGGAGAAGGTACTATGAGATGCTGAGAAGAATGTATATTTTTTTGTTTTAGGATAAAATGTTCTATAAATATCTGTTAAATCCATTTTGTTTATAACTTCTGTTAGTTTCACTGTGTCTCTATTTAGTTTCTGTTTCCATGATTTGTCCATTGCTGAGAGTGAGGTGTTGAAGTCTCCCACTATTATTGAGTGAGGTACAATGTTTGCTTTGAGCTTTAGTAATTTTTTTTTTTTGAACGAGGGTGCCCTTGCATTTGGAGCATAGAGGTTCAGAATTCAGAGCTCTTCTTGGTAGATTTTTCCTTTGATGAGTATGAAGTGTCCTTCCTTATCTTTTTTGATAACTTTTGGTTGAAAGTCGATTTTATTCGATATTAGAATGGCTACTCCAGCTTGTTTCTTGGGACCATTTGCTTGGAAAATTGTTTTCCAGCCTTTAACTCTGAGGTAGTGTCTGACCTTGTCAATGAGGTAGAGTTTCCTGTATGCAGCAAAATATTGGGTCCTGTTTACGTATCCCTGTGAGTCTATGTTTTTTTAATTGAGGAATTGAGTCCATTGTTTTTAAGAGATATAAAGGAAAAGTGATTGTTGCTTTCTGTTATTTTTGTTGTTAGAGGTGGAATTACATTTATGTGACTATCTTCTTTTTGGTTTGTTAAAAGAATATTATTTTCTTGCTTTTTCTAAGGTGTAGTTTCCCTTCTTGTGTTGGAGTTTTCCATTTATTATCCTTTCAAGAGCTAGATTTGTGGAAAGATATTGTGTGAATTTTGTTTTGTCATGGAATATCTTTTCTCCATCTATGGTAATTGACAGTTTTTTGCTAGGTATAGTAGCCTGGAATGGCATTTGTGTTCTCTTAGGGTCTGTATGACATCTGCCCAGGATCTTCTAGCTTTCATAGTCTCTGGTGAGAAGTCTGGTGTAATTCTGATAGGCCTGCCTTTATATGTTATTTGACCTTTTGCCCTTACTGCTTTTAATATTCTTTCTTTGTTTTGTGCATTTGGTGTTTTGATTATTATGTGATGGGAGGAATTTCTTTTCTGGTCCAGTTTATTTGGAGTTCTATAGGCTTCTTGTATGTTCATGGGCATCTCTTTCTTTAGGTTAGGAAAGTTTTCTTCTATAATTTTGTTGAAGATATTTACTGGCCCTTTAGGTTGGAAGTCTTTCCTCTCTTCTATACCTATTATCCTTAGGTTTGGTCTTCTCATTGTTTCCTGGATTTCCTGGATGTTTTGGGTTTGGAGCTTTTTGTATTTTGCATTTTGTTTTAGTGTTGTGTCAATGTTTTCTATGGTATCTTCTGCACCTAAGATTCTCTCTTCTGTCTCTTGTATCCTGTTGGTGATGCTTGCATCTATGACTCCTGATCTCTTCCCTAGATTTTCTAACTCCAGGGTTGTCTCCCTTTGTGATTTCTTTATTGTTTTTACTTCCATTTTTAGATCCTGGATGGTTTTCTTCAGTTCCTTCACCTGTTTGGTTGCGTTTTCCTGTAATTCTTTAAGGAATTTTTATGTTTCTTCTTTATGCTTCTAACTGTTTATCTGTATTCTCCTGTATTTCTTTTCTATTTTTTTAAATTTTTTCTTTCTTTTTTTAAAATAATTTTTTATTCACTTTACATACTGCTCACTGCCCTCTCCTGCTTACCCTCTTCCGAAATCCTTTCCGCATCCCCTTCTCCCCTGAGTAAGTAGGGACCACCCTGGTTATCCTCCCACACCACAGCACCTCAAGTATCTGCAAAGGCTAGGCACTTCCTCTCGCATATATATATATATTTATATATATATATTTATTTTATTAGATGTTTTCTTTGTTTACATATCATATAATATCTCCTTTCCCAAGTTACCCTCCAAAATAAAATAAAATAAAATAAAAACAAAAACAAACCCCTATTCCCACCCCTCTCCCCCTGCACACTACCCACCCTCTCCTGCTTACGAGCCCTGGCATTCCCCTACACTGGGGCATTGAACCTTCACAGGGCCAAGGTCCCTTCCTCCCATTGATGACCGACTTGGCCATCCTCTGCTATATATGCAGCTAGAGCCATGAGTCCCACCATGTGTACTCTTTGGTTGGTGGCTTAGTCCCTGGGAGCTCTGAGGGTACTAGGTAGTTCATATTGTTGTTCATCCTAAGGTGCTGCAAACCCCTTCAGCTCCTTGGGTCCTTTCTCTACCTCCTTCACTGGGGACCCTGTGCTCAGTCCAATGGATGGCTGTGAGTCTCTACTTCTGTATTAGTTGGGTACTGTCAGAGCCTCTCAGGAGACAGTTATATCAGGTTCCTGTCAGCCAGTACTTGCTGGCATCCACAATAGTGTCTGGTTTTAATGATTGAATATGGGAAGTATTCCCAGGTGGAACAGTCTCTGAATTGTCCTTCCTTTAGTCTCTGCTCCATAGTTTGTTTCTACAACTCCTTCCATGGGTTTTTGTTCCCCCTTTTAAGAAGAATAGAAGTATCCACACTTTGGTCTTCCTTTTTCTTGAGTTTCTTGTGGTTTGTGGTTTGTACTTTGTGTATTCCGATCTTATGGGCTAATATCCACTTATCAGAGAGTGCATACCACGTGTGTTCTTTTGTGATTGGGTTACCTCACTCAGGATGATATTCTCCAGATCCATCCATTTCCCCAAGAATTTCATAAATTCATTGTTTTTAATAGCTGAGTAGTACTCCATTGTGTAGATGTACCACAGTTTCTGCATCCATTCCTCTGTTGAGGGACATCTGGGTTGTTTCCAGTTTCTGGCTATAATAAATAAGGCTGCTATGAACATGGTGGACTATGTGTCCTTATTACATGTTGGAGCATCTTTTGGGTATATGCCCAGGAGTGGTATAGCTGGGTCCTCTGGTAGAACTATGTCCAATTTTCAGAGGAACCGGCAAACTGACTTCCAGAGTGGTTGTACCAGCTTGCAATGAAGTGTTCCTCTTTCTCCACAACCTCACCAGCATCTGCTGTCACCTGAGTTTTTTCTCCTGTATTTCTTTAAGGGAATTATTTATGTCCTTCTAAAAGTCCTCTATCATCATCATGAGATGTGACTTTAAATCAGAGTCATGGTTTTCTGGTGTGTTGGGGTATCTAGGGCTTGCTGTGGTAGGAGAACTCGGTCCTGATGATGCCAAATAATCTGGGTTTCTCTTGTCCTTGCCCCCCGCCATCTGGATATTTCTGGTGTTAGCTGGTCTTGCTGTCTCTGACTGTGGTTAGTCCCTTCTGCAAGCTTGTGTGTCAGTACTCCTGGGAGACCAGTTCTCTCAGAGAGGAATTTGGGAATAGGTAAAGAAGTGGAGAGGCAAAGAATAGGTAGATTTGATCAAATTCTTAAAAGGAAATAAGGATTCCCATCCCCCCTCCCCCCCCCCCCCGGTAAACTAGCAGCGTGGGCAGGGTTAATAGTTGGGTGAAGGACTGTTTCCTTCTTCTGTCACCTTCACAGCGTCCCTATTTTGGCTTATTTCGTCTTATAGTATATAGGCCATTATCCATGAAGGGATGTCATGGGAGGAAACTGGAGGCAGGAACTGAGTTAGAGACCATGGAGGAACAGTACTTGATTGGCTTACTCCTTGTGACTTGCTCTCTATGCTGCTCTCACTCCTAGTGTATCAATCCAGAGAATGACCCATACAGGTCAGTCTGATGGAGGCATTTTTCTTATTTGAGTTTCCCTCTTCCCAGATATCTCTAGCTGTGCCAAGTCAACAAAACACTAATCAACACAGATGGTCTTCTGAATTTAAAGGCAGAGTATGTGTTCTGCCAGGAATATTATAAACATATTCCCGTCTACAATTCAGGAAGTTTTACCTGTTTACTGCTACAAAGAAATGATTCAGTGCAATAAATTTGTGAAATGAATCTTAGTCTTTTGAGAGTAAAACTCTTTAAAACTAAATTGATCTTGGTATAAGAGAGGTTAAAAATAAGCATAAAACTTTGCTATCAGGCATGGCAGCCATATATTCATCAGACATATTTCTGTTTCTCTCAGTAATAATCTATCACAGGAGAAAGCAAGGCTCTCATGGGAGTTAAAAGCAAGGAATGCAGTAAGAATGCTTCTAAAGTTCTCATATCTGATTTTTTTCCTTGTAGTATATTTTACTATTTTTCATTATTGAAGGTATGGTTTTAGTTAACTTGTTTCTAAAGATATTATACCTGTTCACCTGTGAAGAAAAACATTGGTGGCTTACCTGTCCTAATAATAGAATGGATTCAGTCTATGTGCAGTTTAAGGACAGTACTATATATAATTTGATCAGTTATATAAAATCAGTAGTAAAATATTATAACAACTAGTCTGCTGATGAGTATTCTTTTTCTGTTGTTTGGTCTTAGGGTTTTGACCCACCACATCAAAGTGACACGAGAACTATTTACATAGCCAACAGATTTCCTCAGAATGGCCTTTACACACCTCAGAAATTTATAGATAACCGGATCATTTCATCTAAGGTAAGAATAAGCAGTTTTATTATTAAACTGTAGATGAGATCTTGTGATGTATTTGTACTTCATTTGGTAGAATTACCTGTCATGTACAAAGCCCTTAGTTCAGTCTTCAGTACCACATAAATTGAACATTATGATGCATGCTTATAATCTCTGCACTCTTAAATTCAAGGTCATCTTAAGCTATATAGCAAGATTGAGGCCAGTCTGGGATATATGATAATAATATTTTGTCCCAAATAAACAAACAAAATGGTAAATTTGTAACATTTTAAAAATGATTTACTAAATATGGGTAAATATATATGTGTACTTTTTAAAAGTCAAGAAACTAAAGGTAGATAGATATATCTCACCCAACATGATGTAGGAAAGAAAAGAGGCTGTTAATTACTACCAGTTAACAGTTGTCTTCAGCTGTGACTTTACTGTGATGACCGTCTTCTGAGCCTGTTTCTTCTCACTTTATGTCATTTAATATGTGAAGTAAC
Organism: Montemys delectorum; assembly: GCA_019843815.1. Taxonomy (NCBI): domain Eukaryota; kingdom Metazoa; phylum Chordata; class Mammalia; order Rodentia; family Muridae; genus Montemys; species Montemys delectorum. The sequence goes on from JADRCD010158645.1 coordinate 22,889, forward strand.
AACGACCTATGTGAAGTAACTATTAAATTTTTTTTTTTTTATAAAATGCTATATTTATGTTATCACAGTTCTTTGATTTCAGTGCTTGGAAATTGAATAATTTTCTCAAAATTGTAAGTGGCTTGGTTAGAGTTTGAACTCTGTTCTTTGTGATTTTAAAGCCTCCTTGTCCCATTATCTAGAGTCTCCTATAAACATTTTAGTGTAAGGTACTACTTCATTCTTATTTATTTTTTCCCTTTTGGCTCTTGAAGAAGTCGTATTTGTTAAGCAAAGGATTATAAAGCAGCGCTGTCTAATTCATTTCTCTTTCATGATAGAAGTGAGTTGCAGTATTCAGTAAGAAAGCTAGTAGCACATAGGACTGTTGAGGGCTTAGAAATATGGCTGGTACAACTGAAGAACTGAACATTTGGAAAGTATTATAATTCACATGCCATAGCTTTATGTGACTAGTGACTCCTTTATTAAATAGTGAATTATTATTATAATAATGATTATAATAATTATAATAATAATTATTATCCTTTATTATTGATGATGTGAATCAGAGAGACTGAGGGTAACGTTTTTACTTAGACCTGGCACTTGCATATAGGGTACCACAAGAAACCTTCGTATCCTCTTGCCCTGCCTTCCGGAGACATTAATGCCTTCCTTCTGATACTGATCTCATCTTTCCTACGATGTCACCTTAGCTTGTCAGTTCCTTTGCCCTGCTCTCTTTTCCTTCTTCTGCCACATTATTTTTGTATATAACTAATCCATTGATAATGCTAAAGCAGCCTGTTCCAGTTCTCATATATATTTTGGATGCTGTATAGGTTTAAAAACAATTTTAAAGACTAATTTTTATATTTAAGATACAATTTTATCAGTTCTCTCTTTCCCTTTCCCATTTCAAGTCCTCTGATGTCCCACCCCTAACCTTCATTCCCTCTCAGGTCGGCAACCTCTCTTTCTTTGATGTTTACATATGTAAGTGCAGCCTGCTGAGTCCATTCAGTGCACTTGTGTGTTTAGGACTTCAGGGCTGGATCCTGGAAAGACTAATTCTACTGCTCTTAGCTTTGCTTAGTTACTGCCCTCTGTCTAGGTGGAAGGCACACTGGGATTGCCGCCTTCCTTTCATGCTAGCGTGGTTGTTGTTTTTTCCTGTTTCGGTCTTGTTTATGTACTGTAGAGGTATTATAGGTCACACTTCTCTGTCACAGTCTCACAGCTGACTGTCTAGTTCTTTGGCTCTTACATCTTCTCTGACTCCCTTTTCTTTGATGTTTCTTAGGTGGAGGAAATGTGTTGTAGATGTATTCATTGGGACTGGGAACCCCACAATCAGTTCTGCATTTTGACCAGCTATGGCTTTCTGCAGCGATCTCTGTCTATTGCAGAGAGAAGCCTCCTTGATGATGTATAAGAGCTACACTCGTTTGTGGATACAAAGAAAAGAATTTAGGATACAGTTAGGAGTTCTGTAAAATGATGGTATTGGGTCATACTATATGTATTATATGACCTCTCTAGCCCTGGGTAGCTGGCTGCGTTTCCAGTGCCAGGCATGGTTTCCCACCTGTTGAGTGGGCCTTACATCCAATTAGAGAGATGTTGGTTACTGCCAAGATATGAATGCCACTGATATAGATTTACCACTGATAGAGACCCGTTAGGAATATCTTACCATGCTGACCATGTTGTAGCAATAAGCATCACAGCTGAGTGGGGCTGATGGTTGCTTCCCTTTGTTGGCAGCGTGCTTAAGGAGGCTTTCAGATCAGGTCGTCTAAGTCCTGTTAAACTCTAATATTTAAGATTCTTATCTGTAGAACTTCACATAAAGCATAAAACAGGTCAGCATAAAGCATTTCAACTGGAGTTGGAGACTGAGAGTCCTGAAACAACCCTTTACATGGTTGTTTTCTTACACAGTTTGTTTAACATTTTTGACTAGAGGTTCAGAAGTGTAGGTGTATAAATAAGCGCTCCCCTTCAGCCATTCTGGCAGAAGCATGTTTCCTTATATTGCTGGCTTTCCTACTTTGTTGTGTCTTGGTTGTTTCCAGACCCTTGTAACTGTCTGATGGCTGGTAGTCTGATGGCTGGCAGGAAACTCTTCCCGTTCACCCTTTGCCAGATTGCATGCTTCCACTATGGTGCCTAAAATGTGGAAGTCTAAAAATGTTTAGTTCATGTCACGAGGCTAGATAGAGAGGTGCTGGTGCTCTTCTCTCATGCTGAAGTGAGGCTGGGCACGGTATTGGGTTTTTTTAAACTTCTGTATTGTTTTCTGACACATTTCCTACAAAACCACAAGGAGCTTTGCCTTTTGTTTTACATGTTCATTTACATATTTTATCTTTAACTACAACTGTTAACCTCTTCTAAGGCATTGCTTCTAAGCCTCTTACTGTATCTAACATGTTGTAAATCTTTTTTGTTTGTTTGCTTTTTTGAGACAGTGACTCATTATGTAGCCCTGGCTGTCCTGGATCTCACTGTGTAGACCATGCTGGTCTCTAACTCACAGAAATCTGCCTGCCTCTGAGTGCTGGGCCTAAAGCAGTAACTCCCCCCCAACCATAAAATTATTTTTGTTGCTACTTCATAACTATAATTTTACTACTGTTAGGAATCATAATGTAAATATCATAATGGTATGCAACCCTATGAAAAGATCATTTGACCCCCCCAAAGGGGTCGTGACTCACAGGTTGAAAACCATTTGCCTAAAGGTATGTGCCACTATGCCCAGTTTGGATAATGTTATATCTTAATTCAATGTCACCTTATATTAAATTTAAACTTCCTTGTGAAGGTCAGTCATACATGCCCATAAAAGGTTTTACTCATTCTGTTATCTTAACCACTCTTATATAATAGTTAAGATAACTTTAAAGCTCAATAAATTATTTTTTAAAGTATTTTCACATTGAATAGTATGTTCCTTCCCTTTCTAAGGTAGGTTATGTACAGAATTTTGATTTACTCAATCTGTTAGTATTTATAGAAGCATGAAAATAATATTTTGTCATTAGTAAGCAGCTTTGTATGTGAAATTTTTATCCTAAGCTTTCCCTTGTTTTTATGAGCTTTAAGAGCTAGCCAAAGGAAGTCTGTCCTTTTAAACCCAATTTTTATGGGATTGGGGAGATGGCTTAGAGGTTAAGAGCATTTAATGCTCATACAAAGGACCTGGTTTCAGTATCCAGCATCCACATGACAGCTTTCAACTGTCTGTAACTCTACTTCTGTGGTATCTAATATTTTCTGTACTCCACAGGTACCATGCACACATGTATACACACACCCACACACACCCACCCACACACACACACCCACACACACACCCACACATACATTTTAAAGGAATTGTTGTTGTTGTTGTTGTTATTATTATTATTGTTATTATTGTTATTATTATCATTTGTGTGTGTCTGTGTGAGTATAGGCAGGTGAGTGGGTGCCTTTGGAGGCCTGAGGATCCAGATGGTCCTAGAGCTGTAGTTAGGGGCAGGTTTGAGCCATGTGCCGTGGTGCTGAGAATTGAGTTTGAGTCCTCTATAAGAGCAGCCTGTACACTAAATATCTTGAAACCATTTTCCTTACTGCCAATTTATATAATTGTTTTCTTTAAATTACAGAGAGAAAAAGATTGGTATCATAATCTACATAGGTGTTTGTTGATTTTTCTTTTTTCTTTTTTCCTAGTATACTATATGGAATTTTGTTCCAAAAAATTTATTTGAACAGTTCAGAAGAGTGGCAAACTTTTATTTTCTTATTATATTTTTGGTTCAGGTAAGTTTTATCACTCCTTGAATTATTTATGAACTTGCTGCCTAAACATATTTTATAATATGGAAAAATTACTTGTTTGACTATAGGGTTGTTTTTCTTCTGTAGTTTCTCCATTGTATTCATGAATAAATTATCTAAATCAGATCTAGATTTCTAAAACATAGGCTATACATTTTAAGATCAATTGCATTTTGTTTCTTTACTAGTGTATCTTAATACTGATAAGTATAAGCTAAGCTGAGAACAGTACTTGTAATTTTTCTGGTGCCTGCCTCAAAGTATAAATGTTTTAGCTGTTAATAAGCAGTGCATCATTGCCACATGTCTGCCTGTGTAATCATCTTAGTAAAAGATTATGTGTGTGTTTAAATTTTGTTCTGTCTATGTCTGTAATCACAGATACTCAAGAAGTTGAGGCAGATGAGGATTGCTCATCCCCAGGAGATTGATGCTAACCAGGCAGCATAGTAAAATCCCAAACAAATAAATTCATTTAAATTTATAATTTTTTTTAACATTTCTCTCCCTCCCTTTCTTACGTTGTCCTCCTCTTCTTCTTTTCCTCCACATTCTCTTCCTTCTCTCCTCTTCTCCTCTTCTTCATCCTCTTCTTCCTTCTCCTGCTCTTCCTCCTCTGTGTGTGTGTGTGTGTGTGTGTGTGTGTACACCTTAGAGTCTCATTATGGAGCTTAGATTGATTATGAATTTATTTTCTGTCTGCATCTGCTCCTTTGGAATTACAGGTGTTTACCACCACATTCAACATACTATTTTAATTTTTAAGTATTTATAAGAGTACTTTTCTGGGCTTAAATCTGAGGTCATCATAAACTATTAAGTAGCTTCTTAATCTAAATTTTTTTGCTTTCATATATATATATCACAAAATATAAGTCAAAACTCAAATATAAATCAATTTTTAAATACAGTAATTATCATTTTCTTACGGTTATTATTTCTGATAAAACCTTAGAATTTCAAAAAAAACTGTTAAAAATAAAAAAGGGGGTCCCAACACAGGGAGTAACTGGGACCAGCGGGACCAGGCACACAGAAAGTCCACCAGTCCAGTGACTCAGGATCCTTCAGGTCTGTCTGGGCTGGTGTCCAAAGTAGACCATGGTTGCAAGCTGCACAGCCAGTCCCTCAACACCCAGAGGAAGCTCCACTCCCTGGCGCTCTGACACACCCAGGATTAGAGACAAGGAGGAACTAACATCTGTCCCAAGACTGGGAGTAACTGGGACCAGCAGGACCAGGCACACAGGAACTCCACCAGCTCAGTGACTCGGGTTCCTTCTGGTCTGTCTGGGCTGGTATCCAGAGCAGACCTTGGGCACAAGCTCTGCACAGCCAGTCCCAAAACACCCAGAGGAAGCTCCACTCTCTGGCGCTCTAACAGGCCCACAATCACAGGATCCCAGAATCACAAGATCACAGACACAGCTTGACTCTGAGGAGTTCTGACACAACCAGGATCACGGGAAGGACAGGCTCCAGTCAGATTTAGCAAGGGCAGGGCAGGTAGCACTAGAGATATCCAGATGGCAGGGGGGGGAGGGGGGGCAAGAGTAAGAAAATAAACAACACAAACCAAGGTCACTTGGCATCATCAGAACCTAATTTTCCCACCATAGCAAGTCCTGGACACACCATTACACCGGAAAAGCAAGATTCAGATATAAAATCACTTCTCATGGTGATGATACAGGACTTTAAGAAAGACATAAATAGCACCCTCAAAAAAATACAAGAAAACATAGGTAAACAGCTAGAAGCCCTTCAAGAGGAAACACAAAAATCCCTTAAAGATCTTCAGGAAAACACAATCAAACAGGTGAAGGAAATGAGCAAAACCATCCAGGATCTAAAACTGGAAATAGAAACAATAAACAATCAGAAAGAGAGACAACCCTGGAGATAGAAAACCTAGGAAAGAAATCAGGAGTCATAGATGCAGGCATCACCAACAGAATACAAGAGATAGAAGAGAGAATCTCAGGGGCAGAAGACACCATAAAAAACATTGACACAACAATCAAAGAAAATGCAAAATGCAAAAAGGTCCTAACCCAAAACATCCAGGAAATCCAGGACTCAATGAGAAGACCAAACCTAAGGATAATAGGTATAGAAGAGAGTGAAGATTCCCAATGTAATGGGCAGCAAATATCTTCAACAAAATTATAGAAGAAAACTTCCCTAACCTAAAGAAAGAGTTGCCCATGAACATACAAGAAGCCTACAGAACCCCAAATAGACTGGACCAGAAAAGAAATTCCTCCTGTCACATAATAATCAAAACACCAAATGCACTAAACAAAGAAAGAATTTTAAAAGCAGTAAGGGAAAAAGGTCAAGTAACATATAAAGGCAGGCCTATCAGAATTACACCAGACTTCTCACCAGAGACTATGAAAGCTAGAAGATCCTGGGCAGATGTCATACAGACCCCACAAGAACACAAATGCCAGCCCAGGCTACTATACCCAGGAAAACTCTCAATTACCATAGACGGAGAAAACAAGATATTCCATGACAAAACAAAATTTACACAGTATCTTTACAGAAATCCAGCCCTACAAAGGATAATAGATCGAAAACATCAACATAAGGAGCAAAACTACACCCCAGAAGAAGCAAGAAGGTAATCTTTCAACAAAACCACACAAATCTAATTTCACCTCTTACAACACAAACAACAGGAAGTGACAATTACTTTTTCTTAATATAGTAATATGAAAATTAATCCAACATATCCTAATCGATTGCAATCTAAAAATATGAGGAATTAGAAATTTGTTGATTGTCATCCAATGGTCTTTCTAATTTGGTAATTGGAGAAATAGGTCTAGCATTGTACAATCTATATACACTTTCAGCTTGTTTGTTTGTGACAGTGTCTTGTGTACAACATAAGGGTCTTGACATCTTGCTTCTCCTATCTCAGCCTCTCTATTAGTAGTATTATTTATTTCATGTCTTTACACTATACTATGGTTTTCAGAACAGTTTATATATTTCAAAAGTATTTATATACCCAAATGAAACATAGATCATTAACTAGGGAGTTTGCTTGTAAGAGAACAACAAAGAGTGAGACTGAATGCTTTGCCTGACATTTGTAACTCTTGTATCAAGTTTGAAGAAGAGGACTTTATAAGTTACTCTTTCTTTGAGATGAATGCTTTTCCAAATTATCACAGCTAATGAACCAAATTCTTACCCTCACCTAATGTCTGTGCCACCCTCCAAGCAGAACCATTGTTCATTGAAACAGTTGGTGAATGACTTTATGGATAGACCATCTTAATACACACACCATTTCTTAAATGAATGTAATCTGTTCTCTCTGGGCTGAGAATAAAGTCACTCACTCAAGTCAAATAGCTTTGACCACAGCAGGAAGTCAGTATCCAAAAATCGAGCCTACAATTCATTTCTTGGTGCGGCAGAACTATCAACTCTCAGCTTAGGTGTGATGGAGGTAAAATCATTTGATGATGTGAGGGTCATTGACGTATAGCCTTATTACAATGAAATCCAATGTCTAAAAATTGTTCTTATTTTGGGCTTGTACCACAGTAAGAGCCAAGATTTTAAACTCTACTAAATACAAAACAAACAAAAAGACTTTATATATTTATGTTCATTTAGGAAAATACCAGTAATGATGTATTATTTTGACGTATACAGTTAATATGTTTGGAGTTATTTAAAATTTATATTGAGAAAAATGTATTTTCACCATTGGTGTAAACGAGCATCTACATAAGACTGTTAAATGGATTGTTGTTTTATATCAAACAACTTTTATAATACTTATTTGTATTATAATATTTTATAAATTTTAAGGATAATGACAAAAAAGATATTGTAGGTATTGAAGGGGGTCTCTGGGAGGAGTGGGGGTACAAAAGG
>JADRCD010158646.1:0-13079 GCA_019843815.1 Montemys delectorum
GAGGAGGAGGAGGAGGAGGAGGAGGAGGAGGAGGAGGAGGAGGAGGATCATAAGGCGCTGATGAACGTCGTCATCTCGGTACAGTCCAAGCTACCTCCAGCCTGCTCATTCTTCTCCCCAGAGCACTGGGACTGCAGGCCAGCAGCACACCCCAACCGAAACCATGGCTTTAAACAGACTTTTGAAAATAACTGCTTTGCCTGGCATCTACAGCGCACAGCTTTGATCTCAGGAAGGCAGAGGCAGACATCTTCTCTGTGAGTTTGTGGCCAGCCTGGTCTACAGAACCCACAGAGATCCACAAGCCTCTGCCTCCTGAATGCTAGGATTTAAGGTGTGCATCACCATGCCTAGCCCAAATATTTTTTAACAAAAGAAAGCACTGTCATATTGATCCAATGTTTTTCTTTGCTCTCTTACATAACATTCTAGCTGGATTTTTGTTTTGCTTTGGATTGATTTAGGTGTTTCTTGTTTTGTTTTGTTTTTTATAGTTTTCATTTTACAGTTGGTTCTTATAAGCAGATTGGTTTGAGGAGTTTTAGGGCAATCTGTTTGTTTGTTTGTTTGTTTGAAACAAGGTCTTACTGTATAACCCTGGGTGGCTTGCAAGTGACTATATATTTGAGATCTCAAATTAACAGAGATCTGCAAGCCTCTATCTCCCAAGTTCTGGGATTAAAGGGGTATGCTACCACACCCTGTTGTTTTTGTGATTTGAGACAAGATGGCTCAGTGTGGCCTTAAAATCGTCATCCTCCTAAGTACGGAGATTCCAGACATGTGCTCTATCTACATTCTAGATTCTTAGTGCCCCCTTACTTTTAACTTCATTGTTCACTTCTGACTGACGGACACCTTCTGTGAGACTACCAGCTTGCCTCAGAAAGGAGTAGACTGGTTACTGGAATACTATCTATCCATTTCCCCCATTTCTTGCCTGTTTCTTTTCCAATGAGGCCGGAAACTAGAATAGACAAATCTCTTTACCATGTGGCGTAATTCTGGGTGGACTGTGAAAGGAAGACTCCAGGGAGAAGAGTCCCGTTAAGCCGAGGAAACACCTCAAGGGAGCCTTAGCCTTTGGCTCTCTCAGTCACAGCTTGGATGTCACACTAAGCAACTCAGAAGCCAAAAACCACCTAACAAGGAAGAAGGTGAAGAAAGATGGAAAGCGCTTGCTGGCTGCTTAAACTGCCCACCATCTCCTCCAGCTCTGCCCTGTTCTAAATGCCCCTTCCCCATCTGTCCACCTCTATTGAAAGGAATTCATGGGTCAGATCCAGACTGTCAGATGTGGACCTCTGCCACCCAGGACTCTTTTATGGGTAAACTAAGAGCCTGTTGGGTCAAAATCCATGGCCGCCATTTCCCTTTCACCGCTTGCCTAAAGAGGGAAAGGTAATCTCTCCTATTCAATGACTGTCCACAAAACATCAAATATCCTTAGGGTCAGTGATTTCTCCCACAGTTGACCCAGCCTTCTTGGCACATAAGCAATTTCTCCACCCATCCTAAGTGTGTGTTTATTTTAAGCATGGCCCACCCTTCCACAGGCATATTTTAGTCACCCAATTATACTGCAGCGGCTGGTTCAAGATTATATTTACTTTCTTCTACTAAAATGTGTTTGCCTGCCGTACTTCTAGAAAAACACATTTCTTTCTCAAAAGGGAGTTGCATCAAGAAAAGCATAATAAAAGTATATACACTTAATTACAACCTACAGCTAGTATATATGTAAAACAGGTGGCCAATGTGTAAAAATAAAATTTGGCAGTTGGAGAAATGGCTCGATTGATCAAGTACTTATGTTGCAAGCCTGAGGACCTGAGCTTGATCCTAGGAATCCACATAGGAACGTTGGGTATGGTAATATGCACCTTTTTGTCTTAAATATGTTTGTTTATTGTTTGTTGGCAGTAGCTAGGAACGCATGCCTGACATAAGTATACAGATCAAAAAACAACTTACACGAGTTGGTTCTCTCCTTCTACCATTCAAACAGATTGTCAGGTTTAGCAACAAATGCCTCTACCCTGTGAGCCACTTCACCAGACCCAGTGATACACACTTTTTTTCAATAATTTTTCTTCACTTTATATCCAGATGGCAGCACCCCCTTCCTCCTCCCCTCCTCCCAGGCACACCCTTACAAAGACCTCCCCCTCATGATACCCCTTTCTCCTCAGAGAAGGGGAAGCCCCCTCAAACCCCAGGTACCACCCCACCCTGGGACATCCAGTCCCACTGAGACCAAACCATGTACCAAAGAGCATACATGGGCTGGAACTAGGCCCCCTACACATTTGTGGCAGAGGTGCAGCTTAGTCTTCATGTGGGTCCCTAAACAATTGGAGCAGAGGCTGTCTTTGACTCTGTTGCCTGCCATTGGGTTCCCTTCCCCTTCCTGGACTGCCTGCCGATATGCACTTTTGGGGCTCACTGCCCAGTGAATCTAGCCTAATTGGTGAGCTCCAGTCCAATGATGAAGAACTTTTTCTCAAAAGAGTTGATTGGCATTCCTGGAGATGACACCAGAGTTGTCCTGACCTTCACATGTGTGCACTCAATGTACCCATACACATAAAAGAGTGTGTGCACCCATGCAGAAAAATAAGAACTGGGAACAGAGGAGAAAGCAACCATGAATTCACTCCACTCCTTGAATTTATGGTCCCAGCTTCACTCTTCTTTTTATTACCTAAGTACAGAACTTATGCTTTTTGTTATTGTTGTTGTTTTGTTTTGTTTTTGTTTTTGTTTTTGTTTTTCCGAGACAGGGTTTCTCTGTGTAGCCCTGGCTGTCCTGGAACTCACTCTCTGTAGACCAGGCTGGCCTCAAACTCAGAAATCCGCCTGCCTTTGCCTCCCAAATGCTGGGATTATAGGCGGGTGCCACCACCACCCAGCAACTTCAAACGTTTTTTAGCAGTCCCATAGCACAGTTCAAAAGTATAAGTGCAGAGTCTCTTCTGAGATGCCAGCAATTCTTAACTGTGAGCTCCTATAAAACCAAAACTAGGCCTGGAGAGATAGCTCAGCGGGTGAGGGCACTGACTGTTCTTTTGAAGGTCCTGAGTCAAATCCCAGCAACCACATGGTGGCTCACAACCACCCTTAATGAGATCTGATGCCCTCTTCTGGTGTGTCTGAAGACAGCTGCAGTGTACTTACATATAATAATAAATCTTTTAAAACAAACAAACAAACAAAAACTAAGTTTATGTTTCCAGTATACAATGGCACCAAATGAACAATTCCATTCCGAAGTGAAGAATAGAAACATATCAAGGAACAATTAGATAAGGGCAAAACTGAAATCTAGGAAGGAAACCACCAAATCCTACAGCTCCGTGTCTAACATCTATGACTCTTGATAGAACCATCCAAATTCCAAAAGTGCTTGGGTAGCCTCCCTTACTCCCGCTCTACAGTCTACAACACGAACAGCTTCTCTCCTGGGCTGATCTGCTTCTTACACTCAACTTTCCCCAACAGACTTCCCATGGTCCAACATCCTAAATTCTTCTTAGGCCTCTCTTCACAGCTGCATACAGTGCCCTCCCTAGGCCACTCAGGGTGGAACAGATCCCATAACCCTGTGGTTCTTAACCTGCGGGTCTCTCTACCCCTTTGGGGGTTGAATGACCTTTTACAAGGGTTGCCTAACACCAACAGAAAACACAGATATTTACTTTAGGAATCGTGACAGTAGCAAAATTACAATTATGAAGTAACAACAACATACTTTTATGAGAGGGAGGGGTAGGCACAACATGAGGAACTGTATTAAAGGGTCACAGCGTTAGGAGGGTTGAGAACCACTGCCATAGACCATAGTGGCGGCAGCCTGTCCATACTGACCCTTGGAAAACACTTTCTGAGGTGGTTGTTTTTGAGCAGGGGAACTTCTGGTGGTGTTCTCATTTCAGGCTCCTAAATTTGCATTCTCTCAAGATGGAGCCTCTGATGAATGGAGTCTCTCCCTCAGAACCTCTCCTGTGGACCTAGTGTAATGTAAAGCACCAAATTTCTCTTTAATGGTGGTAATCTAATATGTCCCACTGCTTCCCAGCCTGCCTGATGTGAGGTCGAACGCCTTCACACACTTTTCCTTTCCAAACTGCACAGTTTTTGTGTCTTTCTGCTCACTTTTGTCTCTTCCCCTGTGGACCTGACTGAGAGTGGCAGGCAGTCCCCACGCCACAGCCTTCATTCTACCTTGTCTTGTAAGTTTCTCTGTCTTCAACTTTACTCAAGTTCTCAGAACTCGGGCACGTGACAAAGCCTCAGACACCCCAGACCTTAGCACACTCAGGCCATAAAACTCAGCGGTGTAGACAGCAAATGAAAACAAAGACCTAGTCCATCAAAGTCCACAGTTCTGAGAAAGTCTCTAGGTAAGCTAACCTTGCTTTTTGTCTTCTACAGTTCTGCTTCTGGCTAACTGTTCTTGTTAACCGAAGTGTGTCAATTTTTGTGATATATTTCCTGGTATATATTTTGATATAGTCTTTGTGCTTAAAAGCTCACCATGAGAAAGGCTTAGGGTTACAGAGGAATCCCAAGCACCCAGTATAGTCACTGGCAGGCTAATAAAGATTTTTTTTTTTTTGGTTTAAACCCTTGTCAACATGGTCTTCTCTGGTGAATACTCTGCAGCAGGCAGAAATCCAACTCTTCCCCAGAATATCATATAAATGACCTCTGGCCTAGTTCCTAAAACAGTTATTGTTCCCCTCTAAAACCTCACGAGAGAAGTTTCCACTGTCTGTATTTCTCTCAGCATTCTGGTCTTCTGAATTCACGATAGAATGGCCTGTTGTGGTGGTTTGAATATGCCTGGCCCAGGGAGTGGCATTACTCGGAAGTGTGGCTTTGTTGGAGGAGGGGTGGGGATGGGCTTTGAGACTCTCCTCCCAGCTGCCTGAAAACAGTCTGCTCCTGGCTTCCTTTAATGGAAATGTAGAACTCTCAGCTCCTTCTGCACCATGCCTGTTGGATGCTGCCATGCTCCCACCTCGATGATAATGGACTGAACCACTGAACCTGGAAGCCAGCCCAATTAAATGTTGTCCTTATAAGAGTTACCTTGGTCATGGTGTCTGTTCACAACAGTAAAACCCTAACTAAGACACCCATTAAGCTCTGTTCACAGCATCCTTGGGCTTTCTAGTCTCTAATTCCAAACTTCTCCACATCCTTTCTGAAAACAATTTCAAAACCCTTTAATCCATAGAGGACAGTTAACCCAGCAGCCTCACCTTCCAGTACCATTCTTTTCTTTTTTTTTTTTTTTTTTTTTTTTTTTGGGTTTTTTTTTTGAGACAGAGTTTCTCTGTGTAGCCTTGGCTGTCCTGGAACTCACTCTGTAGACCAGGTTGGCCTCGAACTCAGAAATCTGCCTGCCTCTGCCTCCAAGTGCCGGAGTGTCTAAAGACAGCAACAGTGTACTTACATATAAGAAAGAAAGAAAGAAAGAAAGAAAGAAAGAAAGAAAGAAAGAAAGAAAGAAAGAAAGAAGGAAAGGAAGGAAGGAAGGAAGAAAGAAAGGAAGGAAGAAAGAATATGTGCTCATTTTTTTTAAAGATCTATTTTATATTATATGTATGAGTACACTGTAGCTGTACAGATGGTCGTGAGTCATCATGTGTGGGGCTACTGTTGAACTCAGGACTTCTGCTGGCCCTGCTCGCTCCAACCCCATTCACTGTAGCTGTCTTCAGACGCACCAGAAGAGGGCGTCCGATCTCATTACAGGTGCTTGTGAGCCACCATGTGGTTGCTGGGATCCAAACTCAGGACCTTAGGAAGAGCAGTCAGTGCTCTTACCTGCTGAGCCTTCTCACCAGCTCTTTTTTAAATTTTGTTGGTTGGTTGGTTGGTTGGTTGGTTGGATGGATGGTTTTTCGAGGCAAGGTTTCTCTGTGTAGCCCTGGCTGTCCTGGAACTCACTCTGTAGACCAGGCTGGCCTCGAACTCAGAAATGCACCTGCCTCTGCCTCCCAAGTGCTTAAAGGGATTAAAGGCATGCGCCACCACCGCATGGCAACATGTGCTCATTTTAATCCTTCCATCCGTGATCTTATCTTTATTTATGTGTGTGCCCTTGTGCCCAATGTGTGGATTCCCACAAAACTCTGAAAATGGCGTCAGATCCTCTGCTCCTGGAGTTGCAGACAGCTATGAGCACCTATGTAAGCACCAAACATAGGCGCTGGGAACCAAATGCTGGTTCTCTTAACTACCGAGTCCTCTCTCCACTCCTGTTTCTCCTTTATTCAGTCTGGGACCTTAGCCCACGGAACGGTGCCGCTCCGTGTTTAGAGTGTGATTGACATAATCTAGAAACCTCCTGTAATGACTGCTTTTTGTCAAGTTGACACAAGCTAGAGTCATCCAACGGGAGGGAGCCTCAACTGATAAATTGCCTCCATAAAACTGACCCATTGGCAAGCCTGGGGCACATTTTTCTTGGTTGTTGATTGGTGTAAAAGGATCTGGCCAATTGTGGGTAGCTGGGGATACGTCTGGGCAGGCAATCGTGACTTGTATAAGGAGCAAACTGAGCAAGCAGTGTTACTCCATGGCCTCTGCTCCAGGTCCTGCCTTCAGGTTTTTTGCCTTTGCTTCACTCAGTGGACTGCAAGCAGGCATAGTAGTTTAGATAAGAATGGCTCCCATAGGCTGATGATGTGCTTGAATCCTCGCTGCCCAGTTGGTGACGTTATTTGGGAAGGATTAAGAGGAGTGGCTTTGTTGCAAGAGGTACATCACTGGGACTAGGCTTTGGGGTTCAAAAACCTCCAGCCATCACCAGTACTCCCCTGCCACAGACTTCAGGGTGGTCATGACTCAGTCATTCTGTGGCACTCTAAACCTCTAAAACCACAAACCCAATTAAAAGCTTCCTTGTGTATGTTGCCTTGATCCTGTTGTCTTATCACAGCAACAGAAAAGTAACCAAGACACCCAGTATTACACCAAATAAGCCCTTTGCTCCCCACGTTTTTTCTGGTCATGGCCTTTATCACAGCAGCAGAAACCAAACTAAGGCAGCTCTCTCACAGCTGTATCCAGAGCTGTGTCTCCTGGGTGGCTCTCAGTCCTGTCAGGTTGGCAGCCAATACCAACTGTCACATTTTGACAGAATTTTACATTCTTCCTTTATTACCCAAGGGTGCAAGACAGGGAATGCGGTCACCATGAAGTGTAGGAACTTAGCAGTGAACTTGGGAAGCTTGGAAGGTGACCATTTTCCCTAAACTTCACATGATATTCTACTGATAAAATACGAATTTATTGGGGCTGGAGAGATGGTTCAGAGGTTAAGAGCACTGACTGCTCTTCCAGAGGTCCTAAGTTCAATTCCCAGCAACCACATGGTGGCTCATAGCCATCTTTAATGAGATCTGATGCCCTCTTCTGGTGTGTCTGAAGATAGCTACAGTGTACTCATATAAATAAAAATAAATAAATCTTTTTTTATTTTTGGGGGGTTTTCGAGACAGAGTTTCTCTGTGTAGCCCTGGCTGTCCTGGAACTCATTCTGTAGAACAGGCTGGTAAATAAATCTTTAAATATATATTATATTCTATTATATAAATATACTATATTAATATAATATATACTATATTATATTTATATAGTATATATTATATTATATATAAAATATACTATATATACATATATATGTGTGTGTATATATATATATATATATATATATATATATGTATGACTAATTCTGTCTGAAGTTTCTCTTCCACCCTAGTTTGATTTGTTTTGTGATGGAGATTCATTTCTAGAGCTCTGGACCGGAGCCTGATTGTGCTTGCTCATTTAGCTCCCTCTAGCTGCTGCTCTCCCTCCTGGGTTCTGCTCTGCCCACAAAGCACACTGACCGCTGTTCTTGGATCGTGCCCACAGACACAACAAATGCACCATGGACTACTGGATGATCTTTCATCCCGCTGCTCCCACCAAACTAGTCTTCTATATGGCATCGGATACAGAGGTGCCATTCTTATGTTAGACAAGCTTAAAAATGGATATTAATGACTACTTCATGGTACATGCTGCTTTCAGTGCCTGAAAAAATGTATTAGTGTACACTAACTTCTCTTGATTTTCTTTTCCAAAAATTATTTATGTCCAACCCATGAATCAGATACCACGGGATGTTTTTCAAATTCCTAGCCCAAGATGACATCCAAGAAGGAAGGAAGGGAAGGAGGGAGGAAGGGAAGGAAGGGATGGAAGGAAGGAAGGAAGGAAGGAAGGAAGGAAGGAAGGAAGGAAAGAAGGAGAGGAGAGGAGAGGAGAGGAGAGGAGAGGAGAGAAGAAGCTAGGACATCAGTGACTATCGTGTTCAAAGCCAAGATGCAATCCCTATGCTTCCTCTCACAGAGATGCAGGAGCAGAGAGAACTATGGAGCAGTCAGTAGGTCACGTTCCTCAGTAGTGCTGGGGAAAGCAAGGCAAGCATAGTTCTTAGGGAGAAAAGGTGTCACCGCACTTCTGGCTGGCCCTTCTTTTCTCTGGTGTAGATGGGGGCTTGTTGATAAGGAGGCCTCAGTGAGCCTGTCCAGGGACGGTTGTACATAACAAACACTGGGGGAAGTCTTGAAGAGAGGGCTTTACGGTCTGTACTGCTTCCTTCCTTCATTTTTTTTAAACTTAAAGACTAGGAGCCTTGACACACACGTGGTAGAAAGAGAGAACCAGCCAGGCAGTGGTGGCACACGCCTTTAATCCCAGCACTTTGGAGGCAGAGGCAGATGGATTTCTGAGTTTGAGGCCAGCCTGGTCTACAGAGTGAGTTCCAAGACAGCCAGGACTATACCAAAAAAAGAAAAAAAAAAAAAAAAAAAGACTAGGAGCCACATAACAGGTTGGACTCTTCTTTGTCACTTCCCATGTACCCATGCCTTCCCTCACTAGATATTTGATATTGTCTGTGGAAGCAACATGTAATTGGTATTAATCCTTACAGTTAATGTTTATTTCATAGGTATTGGTGTGTTGTCTGCATCTCTGCATGTTTGTCTGTGTGAGGGTGTTGGAACCCGAGGGAACTTGAGTTACAGCTAGTTGTGAGCTATCGTATGGGTGCTGAAGATTGAACCTGGGTCCTCTGGAAAAACAGCCAGTGCTCTTAACAGCTGTTCTTCTGGTCCCCAATGTATTTTCTTTTAAAGCTGACTGTATTTCCATTTCTTGACTGCCGTTCTGCTGCAGGGATGAGGGGGCACTGTGTTCTTCAGACAATGTTTATATATCCCAGGCTGGTCTCAAACTTGCTATATAGCAAAAGATGGCCTTGAACTTCTTACCCTGCTACTTTTGGAGTGATGGAGTTACAGGATTGCATGTGCTGCCATGCCTGGTTTTATAAGGTCCAGGACCTTGTGCAACACAGACAAGCATTCTACCAAGAGAGCTTTGGCCCCAGCCCCGCCATTCTGCCTTCCTCTCTCATGAACACCCTGGGGAATCTTGCATCTAGTTTATAACAGGTCGTCTCTTTCTCATGAATTTTTAAAAGATTGTATGTTCAAGATTTTCAAATGTTATTAGTATACGTTAGAAATGTCTTTTCCAGTCCTTGTTTTTGTTTATTCTGTGCCTTATGGTATAGAAGTTTTAAATTATTTTTTCTTTTCTTTCTTTCTTTTTTTTTTTTTTTTTCTGAAACAGGGTTTCTCTGGCTGTCCTGGAACTCACTCTGTAGACCAGGCTGGCCTCGAACTCAGAAATCCGCCTGCCTCTGCCTCCCAAGTGCTGGGATTAAAGGCGTGTGCGCCACCACTGCCCGGCAAGCTCTTAAATTATTTGTTAAGTATCAAATTCATCAAATTTTTGCTTAATGAGTCATACTTTATACATCAAAATGTGTTCTCTCTATTTCTAACAGTCTAAAACTCTTTTTTTACATTTAGCCTTTGTTGTTGTTTTGGTTTTTTTGTTTGCTGGTTTGTTTTGGGCTTTTTTTTGTTTTATTGTTTTTAGATAGGATCTCACTGGCCTGGAACTTACTATGTAGACCATACTGTCCTCAAACTCACATTCGGGACTTATTGCCTGCGGCTTCCCACGAAGGTCTCTGGACCGGCTTGATTGGAGGAGCTCTTGTGCATAGAATCGAGCAAGCACGGACCGGGCGTCTCTACCCTGTCTTTCAAGATGCTCTGTTTCTCCACGCTGCCCTGAGTCGGGTTGGGCTGGGCTGGCAGGCCGACTAGCCCGTGAGTGCCTCGCAACTTCAGGCCACGTTTCGGGAGAGCAGACCTCTTCCCAAGTGTTACAGCTCTAGAACAAAAGGCTCAGACCAAGGAGTAGATCTTTCACACCTTTACTTCCCTGGATACCATACATATATATAGTTTTGGGGGGTCATGCATATTTTGGCAGCAGTTATTTCTCATTGGTTTGGGCTGAGAATCTTTATTTGCATGTTAGAGGGCTTGACTAATATTACACATCTCTCCTGCTGGGGGTCGTTGTCGGGGGGTTGGGCTGAAATCTGAGCCATGGTCTCAGGAGCGATTCACCAAACGCCTTCCGTCCCTCTGAGCAAATGCTCAGTAGGTCTCTGGGGTTCAAAGTAGTTTGCTCTACTGGACTTTGGCTGTCAGAACTGTCCCATTGCCCCACACTCACAGAGATCCTCCTGTCCCTGCCTCCTGAGTGCTGGGATTAAAGGTTAGCATGCCATGGGAGAATGTGCCCTGAAATTGTGGGCATACACACACACCTAAACACACACACACAGACATACCACAGAGAGAGAGAGAGAGAGAGAGAGAGAGAGAGAGAGAGAGAGAGAGAGAGAGAATAAATACTTTAAAAAGTAACAATAAAGCAAGTCTAAGCCCCTGGTATGCTCTGAAATATTAGGTGAAAGAAACTAATAACTCTTATACCATTGACTGCTATTCTAAGTTGTCTGTTACTGAAAGAAAAATCATAACACAATTTCCACACTGAATCTATGCTACTTTTCTATTTAGGCGTTGGAGTATTTATGACCTCTCATTTCTCATTTCTCTTATGTTGACCTGTCACTGAGATAAGGATGTGCTTCAATTCAAATAATTCCATTGTTTTTGTTTTTGGTTTTGGTTTTGGTTTGGTTTGTTTGTTTTGGGGGGTTGGGTGTCTGTTTGTTTCCTGTTTTGGTTTGGGTTTGGGTTTTAGTATTTCAACACAAGGTTTCTCTGTGTAGCCTTGGCTGTCCTGGAATTTGCTCTGTAGACCAGGCTAGGTTCAAACTCACAGAGACCTGCCTGTCTCTGGCTCCTAAAGGCATGTGCCACCACTGCCTGGTAAATGATTAAGTATTAAGTTAGTATCTAATAAGGAAGTCCTCCTGCCAATTTTGTTTTGGTCACTTGGTTGTTTGGTTGGTGGTTTGCTTGAGACATGGTCTGTCTCACTTTGTATCCCTGGCTAGCCTGGAACTCACTATGAAGACCAGGGTGGCCTTGAACACACAAAAATCTACCTTCTTCTGTCTCCCAAATGTTGGGATAAAAAACAAGCATGACCCCACCTGCCCATTCCCCCCACCCTCAATTCTTTCTCAAAATTGTTTTCAGGGCTGGAGAGGTGACTCAGTGGTTGAGAGCACTGGCTGTTCTTATACAGGACCCAGGCTCAATTCCCAGCTCCCATAAGGCATCTATAATTCTAGTTCCAGAGCATATGACAGCTGTCTCTCTTCTGGCCTCTAGCCACCATGCATAGATGTGGTACACACACATACACACAGACAAAATACTCACATGCATAAATAAATCTAAAATAATAAAGTTAAAACTTCAACACTTTTTTTTAAAAATAAGCAGTTGGGGCCTTAAACGCTAGTATTGGAGCCTAACGGGTAACGTAGCAACAATACTAACAAGTTGTCAGTTTAACAAGGATACAACGTAGGGTAGTGTAGGGTTGGGCAGGAGGAAGACGATGGAGGGCACATGGGCTAGGGTGGTAACGAATGAACGGACACTCCGGGAAGCATCAGAGGCAGTAACTAAACAATAGATACATCAGTCCTATGGCAATCCTTTGGGGCAAAGCAATTTGTGCCAAAAGTGTACTTATGGCCAATCCAAAAGTTGTTTGGTTTAGGTTGAGATGTTGAACCTCAGTAATGGAAGCAACACCATTTCAAAGTAGAAAGGTGTAAGATAAAGAGGCAACTGGGTCTGATCTCTTTAAGTTCTAGATGTCAGTCCAGGAGCTTGAGCAATAATATTAAGGAAGGAAACAGTTCTTTTATCTACAGTCAGACCTGTAGCCTGTATTTGGATGTCTAAAAGCAGAAATTAGAAGAAATTTGGAATATAAGTCCATGAAATGACAACACTTGAAATCACCCCAACTTTACATTCCAGATCTGGTGAAAGCAAAGCAGATGGTTTCAGGCAGCCAATCACTCTGCACCAGCCTGCCACCTAGTGCTCACATGAATTAGTGCACCATTTTATCAGCATCAACATGCAAACTGCAATGGAGCATCATCCTTTTCTATACCTGAGTCCTGCTTACTGGGAAAAAAAAAATCCAGGAGGAGGGAAAATAGACATTCTGTTACAATGTATCTTGAGCCATTCCAGATTCCATAACAGACTTCATGACATATAAACCTGGAAGTTTATTTCGCACAGGTATGGAGATTGGGGAATCCAAGATCAAGGATGTGTGAGGTTCTGGGTCCCACCCTTAGAAGGAGAAAAAAACTACTCTCTATACTTTTATTCTCCCAGAAATTTGTTATAGTGATGGAAAGGTAGATAACACCATTCCTCTAAGTGTGGACTGGGGCTGTATATTGGCTCCCAGCTTTTGGTATTTTTAAAAACACAATGTTACCAGGACTGCAGAGACGGCTCATAGTTAAGAGCACTGACTGCTCTTCCAGAGGTCATGAGTCCAAATCCCAGCAACTACAGGGTGGCTCACAACCACCCGTAATGAGAAACAAAAAACCTTTGGGCCATAGGAGTCGAGGCCAGAGCAAGAGGGGGAAAAGGGAAGCGGGGGGGGGGGGGGGGGGGCCCTCCCAAAAGTTTACA
>JADRCD010158646.1:13506-25028 GCA_019843815.1 Montemys delectorum
CACACACACAATTTTTAAATAAAATTATTTTAAAAATAAAAATTATATCTAAGCTTATGAATATTTTGGAGAAGTGAATAGTATGTGTTACCGCCATGTTCAACACGTACATTACATGCAATGAACACATGCTTTTACTGTGAGTTATAGCTTGCAAGCTGATGGCTCAATTGCTTTAAGAAATTAATAACACCAATTTTTAGCCATACTATGAGTGTCTCTTCTCCATCAGGTAGAAATCTCCCCACATGGTGCTTTTGTTAGGGGAAAATCTGTAGAGAAAAAGGAGCTATTTTTTTCCTATCTTCTCACTGAGGGTTTTGAGAAAGATGTTGTACTGGGCGTATCTCTGCTGACATCACAATGAAGCAACAGAACTACTGGGCTGTTTTTCCAAATAAGCACAGATCGATGTAGAGGGAAATGCAAAATCTAACAGATTAAATAACTTTTATTGCTCTATCCTTCAAAATATTTTTGAAATTTGCCCCCTAGAACTGTGCTCAAAACTTAGAAAGCTCTTACACTGTCTTATGCCCACATATTGTAAGTTCAAACAGAGACTACTTTGCTTTCCTTTACATGATGTGCTTTCCTTTATGTGAAATGATGTCACCACACAGACCATCACTACTTATCTACACACGTCATCATCATTGGTAGTTCAACTTAAGGCTGGAGAGAGTAGGTCAATTAAACATGCTCTCTAAACTACATTTTGGGGTTTGTTAAGTTCTTTTTACATTTATTTTATTATTCATAGTGATAAAGATTTGGGTCTGACAGAACTTTTTAAAATAGGAAGAACTGAGTTGGGAGGCTGGGAGGATTCAAGACGGGTTTTCTCAATGTACCCTTGGCTGTCCTGGAACACTGTAGACCAGGCTGGCCTCAAACTCAGAGATCCACCTGCCTTTGCCTCCTGAGTGCTGGGTGTGTGTAAAGGTGTGTGCCACCATCACCTAGCAAAAGAAGTAAATTTTAATATCCTGATTTAGTAGCAGAATAATGTTATTAATTGGCACTAGATTTATAGAATTGCAATTTTTATTCCTGAGGAATGCAATTAAACAATAGCTGGGTGGTGGTGGTACATGCCTGCAATGCCAGCACTCAGGAGGCAGAGGCAGGAGGATCTCTGTGAGTTCAAGACAAGTCTGGACTACAGAGTGAGTTCTAGGACAGCCAGGGCTGCACAGAGGAAACCTGTCTCAAAAAATAAGTAGATAGGTAGGTAGGTAGGTAGATAGATAGATAGATGTATAAAATCTCAGTTAAACAACATGAATAAGTTCTTGAACATACTGTGCAGTATGGTAAGGAATAGTGAAATTTCTATTCAGTTTAAAAATGCAGATCCCTGGGCTTCAGAGATGTCTCAGAGGTCAAGAGTAATGGCTGCTCTTCCAGAGATCCTGAGTTCAATTCCCAGCAACCACATGGTGGCTCACAACCACCCATAATGAGATATGGTGACCTCTTATGGCCTGCAGGCAAACATGTAGGCAGAATACTCTATACATAATAAATTTTTTAAAATCTTTAAAAAGTGGGGAGGGAGGGGCTGGAGAGATGGCTCAGTGGGTAAGAGCACTGACTGCTCTTCCGAAGGTCCTGAGTTCAAATCCCAGCAACCACATGGTGGCTCACAACCACCCGTAATGAGATCTGACGCCCTCTTCTGGTGCATCTGAAGACAACTACAGTGTACTTACATAAAATAATAAATAAATCTTTAAAAAAAAAAAAGTGGAGGGGGGGCAGATCCCATATTAAGTGTTGTGGCCACAACAAGAGGCACTGAGAAATTTATGAATGCTACTTTGACTATGTATGGTTTCATGGCTACTGGCATCTATCTATCCAACCCCATCAAACTGTATCCACTAAATACGTGTAGCTCAGTTCGCAGTCTGGTATAGCTCAGTGGTAGACTGAACAGTCTGGTAGACTGCCTGACTAGCATGTCGGAGGTCATGGCTTCCAGCTCAAGCACAAGGAAGGGGAAAAAAAGGGAGGGAGATACAGAGGGACAGAGGAAGGGACAGAGGAAACTTTTTTTTTAAAAAAAGATTTATTTATTTGGGGCTGGCGAGATGGCTCAGCGGGTAAGAGCACTGACTGCTCTTCCAAAGGTCCTGAGTTCGGATCCCAGCAACCACTTGGTGGCTCACAACCACCCGTAATGAGATCTGATGCCCTCTTCTGGTGCGTCTGAAGACAGCTACAGTGAATTTCATGGGAGCAAGCCGAACCAGAGCTCAATTCCCAGCAGCCACAAGATGGCTCACAGCCATCTGTACAGCTACAGTGTACTCATATGCATAAAATTTTAAAAATATTTATTTATTTATTTATTTATTTTATGCATGAGTACACTGTAGCTGTACAGGTGATATATATGAGATGATTTATAGCTGTGACCCTTAATGTGGTTGGTGGGAATTGAATTTAGGACCTCTGCTCGCTACAGTCAACCCTGATTGCTCAGTCCCTGCTCACTCCTGCCCAAAATATACTGTCTTCAGACACACCAGAAGAGGGCATCAGATCTCATTACGAGTGGTTGTGAGCTACCATGTGGTTGCTGGGATTTGAACTCAGGACCTTCGGAAGAGCAGTTAGTGCTCTTACCAGCTGAGCCAGCTGGCCAGCACCCCCAGAGGAAACTTTTTTATATATCGTTTTCCAGACTATATGATTGTTTTTCTTTCTGTTATATAAGTAATAACAATCAATTTATAAGCCACTACACTTTTCATTGAATGGAAAATATGAATGTTGTAGCTGCGAGTTTTTCTACCTGGCCTTTTTTTCCCAGAATAATGACTCAAGACAATTAATAAATGCGGAGGCCATAAACTTTGGCTTGTTCCCCCAACTAACTCCTAACTTATATAACCAGTTTAAACTATTCTATGTCTTCCACATAGTTAGTTGCCTCTCCTCAGTTTCATTCATCCATCTCCTCTAGAGTTCAGGGCAAATCTCCTGTGCCTGACTCTTTCCCAGAATTCTCTCCTCATGGCAGAACTCCCACCTCCTATTTCCTGCCTAAGCTAATTGGCCATAGGTTTTTGATTGACAGGCAATGCTTCCACATAGTACATAATAGATTCTCTCTACAGAATGTAGAAGTAGAGAGAATTCTGACCAAAAGGAAAGGCTGACACAACAGGACTATGGTTTGACACCTACCCAGAACACAGCTTACCCTTAATTGTCTCATCTGTCAGAGTCACTCAATTTTGAGTTGTTTAAAAGCACTTTTAGGTCATTTTTCAAACTCGTTCTGTTTCCCCTATTTCCTGGGCGAGTCTTCCAGCAGTTGTACTGTGTGCGCCACTAATTTTTACAAGATTTGCAGATTTTGATTTATTTAAATTTCTCTGAATTAGATAAAATTATATGCATTCTGAAATTTTTCATTCTAGTTCATTTTTTGTAATGTGTATGGGTGTTTTGCCGGCATGTATATCTTTCTGCTCACCTCGAGTGCACCTTGAGACAGAAAGGCCAGAAGAAGGTGGGGAACTGTGTGGAATCTTGATCTCCGGGTAAAATCCTGTGTGCTCCTGGACTCACAGGGCTGTGATCACCTACACATACATGCACATATACACACACACATACTGTTTGCGCTGGCCCAAACCTGTAACCTTAGCACTCGGGAGGCAGCAACAGGAGTCGCATGAGTTTGAGGCTACATGAGACATTATCTCAAAAAATCAAAAACAACAGAAAAAGGAAGAGAATGCCACCTATATTAAGATAAAAATAAATCAAAAGCCAGGTATGGTATTACATCCTCTATGGTGGATCAGGACTGTAGGATGTGGTGATGTGTGCTTGAAATATGGTAGTGCATGTCTGTAAGCCCATTCTAGTGGTGGAGGAGAGAAGATAAGATTTGTCAAATCATCATTGACTGCATACAAAGTTAGACTAGCCTGGGTTACATGAGACCTCGGTTTTTGGTTTTTGGTTATTTTTTTAATTTTGGGTTGTTTTTTGTTTTGTTTTGTTTTGATTTTTGTTTTTTGAGTTTCTTTGGGGGCTTGTTTGTTTGTTTGGGGCGGTTGCTTCTTGAAAACATTCTAAAATAAACAAGTAGAAATGAAACTACTAGGTACTTACTTTAGGCCAGAATCAACTACAGCAGGGAGAAATAAACTCAGTTCCTAGATCATTCTCCTTGGAGAAAAATGGGAGAATTGGAGAACAGGTAAGAGGAACCTAACCAAGTACACTTGTTTTCTGGGGTGGCAGTGAGGCTTGTAAAACAAAGAAAGGGACTAAGCTGCTGCCCACGGGCTTACACAGAACTCACAGGATCTGTGACCTTTTCACACTCTGACCTGTTAAAAAGGTGTTTCCATAGATGCCACCCATGTGCGATGCCATGTTCTGAGAACGGTTTCAGACTTATCATGAGCTTGAGAAAAAAGAAAGCTTGAACATCTTACTGTACCAAAAAGGAAAAGTGTTGCTCACAAATCATAACAATAAACCAGTTGCCATGGTGCACACCTAGATTCCCATCACTTGGGAGGCCAGGGAAGGCATAGTGCTCAAACTCAAGGACATCCTGTGCTACATCATGAATAGCAACCCAGCCAGAGACTCTGCCTTGAAACAAACGATGGAAACAATTAGCAATGGGAACAGGTAAGAGACTCACAGCCAACTAAAAGAGCTCCCTGTTACCAAAACTGTAGCAATCTGATTATCAAAATAAATAGCATGGATATTTTTAGGGTATGAAAGGGTATGAATATAAAAGTTGAACAAATTTTTGTGTTATTTGATTCTCAAAATACTCAATATTATTAATGCTTGATGTATAAAATGCATTTAAATAACTAAAATTTTTAAGAAAAATAAATAAATAAATAACATGGTTGATATTCTAATCAACAGAATAAGTAATGTGTTAGATTATGAAGTAAAGTATAATAGCCAGGGGTTCACACTAGTATAAACAGAGAAATGGGTGGAGAGGAGACAAATCTGGCATATGAAAGAACTGTGTTCTTCAAAGTGCGCCCCTAACTCCTTGATTCATGAGTAGGATGAACATACTGCTTTCTTCCAAAACTAAAAGTATAAAAAGAGGTTTAAAAAAATATCTAAAAACAATCATTTTGTGATTTAAAAAAAAAATGACAAACTCTTGAGCCAGGCATCCAATGACACCAGTGCTAACCACCAATCACAAATTACATCATATCCAGCACATTCCCTGGAGACTATATGACAAGAAAGGCTCCGTACTCTAGCCTGTATCGAAGACAATCCGTATCTTTATTTGGTTGGTTGGTTGTTGTTGTCATTTGATAGGGGGAGGGAGTGTTTGGTTTTTTTTTGGGGGGGGGGTTGGTTTTTTGTTTGTTTGTTTTTTGTTTGTTTGTTTGTTTTGTTTTGTTTTTTCGAGAAAGGGTTTCTCTGTGTATCCCTGGCTATCCTGGAACTCACTCTATAGACCAGGCTGGCCTCAAACTCAAAAATTCTCCTGCCTCTGCCTCCCAATTGCTGGAATCAAAGGCGTGTGCCACCTCCGCCCAGCAGTTGTGGTGGGTTTTTTGGCTCTTAGAAACATTCTAAAACAAACGAAATGAAAATAAAAAGTACAGCTGGGCAGTGGTGGCACACGCCTTTAATCCCAGCACTTAGGAGGCAGAGGTAGGCAGATTTCTGAGTTCAAGGCCAGCCTGGTCTACAGAGTGAGTTTCAGGACAGCCAGGGCTACACAGAGAAACCCTGTTTCAAAAAAAAAAAAGAAAAGAAAAGAAAAAGAAAGAAAGAAAGAAAGAAAACTACAAAGTATTGGTTTAATTATGAGGAAAACATTAAACAAACGCAGGTTGAGAGGCTGTCTAGAAAAGTATCAGTATTCTATAAAACTGACAAGATCAGCAATACGGAAGAGCGTCTGAGAGACTGTCAGAGCCAGGAGGAGCCTAAGGAGATATGATATTGGAACTTAATATGTACCTAGATAAAGCCTGGAGTGAGGGAGAGAAGGGATAGGAGGGAGAGATAGGTAAAAAGTAAAGAAATCCAAGTAAAATATGACACTCATTAAATACCAAAACTGCTTCCATAGTTGAAATAAATGTGTCATACTCTAATAGATCTTGAAAAGGGGTCAAATTTGGCACACGGTATAGAAAGCTTGTCAGGAGCAGTTGCTTATGGGCTGCGACAGATCCATGATCCACGTTGTCTGTCACCTGAGTTCTCAGTCTTCTACTCAGATAAACCCAGGATCTTGACTTCACTGCAGAAAAGAATTTCAGCATAGCCACTATGAACAGGGCTGACATTTATCTTGAAAAGGCTTTAACAAAGATTTTAGCACTGCTGTTAGGGAGTATGACCAGTGTTTGGGGAAAGGATAATACTCACCAAAGAAGTGTAGGTGTGGCTTTCTCAAAGCTAAGAGAGATTGCACCTAAGTGTCTCAGCAGCAACTGTATATATGATTTTGGTGGCCTTTAAGGTACAGCTTAAAGTGTTGCTAAGAACTACACACACACACACACACACACACACACACACACAAAAGCAGGGCAGGGGTGGTGCTTGCCTTTAATCCCAGCACTAGGGTGACAGAGGCAGTCCTGGTCTAGTGAATTCCAGGACAACTAGGGCTACACAGTGAAACTGTCTCAAAGCACACACACACACACACACACACACACACACACACATCCTTCAGTAGAGTGCTGTGGATGAGGCTGCCATCTGAATCTGATCCGGTAAAACCATGGATCCTACAGTTGCACAAAAGCATACCCTAAGTGGGGCTTCTTGTCAGAGTCCTAGAAATTGCCCCAGGTTTACAAATTTGGGAAAGGAGAAAGG
This sequence comes from Montemys delectorum, assembly GCA_019843815.1. NCBI lineage: Eukaryota > Metazoa > Chordata > Mammalia > Rodentia > Muridae > Montemys > Montemys delectorum. The sequence goes on from JADRCD010158646.1 coordinate 20,374, forward strand.
TCATACTGGAAGAACACACACGCTTAGGCCTTACACATGACCCTTCACAACAAAGTGTGTTAATTGTGCAGAAATTCTTAGCTCAGCTGGCAGGATATTTCACCCAGACCTGGGAGTAAGAGGTTTCTTTCCAATGTCCCCACAAGGCTGGCCTTCCTATCCTACCTCAAACTCTGGGTATTGACTTTGCAACTTTTCTGTAACCTGAACCTTCTCAAGTAATAAGTGTACTGAAACATGGTGCTGCTAATGTCAAAGTTTGCAGAGCTGTTGGAATCTGATGCCGAGTGTTAGAAGAGTCCCTGGGCTGTCCCTAGCCAAAAAGGACAATCTTAGCAATCTTCTCTCAGAGAAACAACCAGTAAGGGAGATACAGGGTTGAACAAACCTATTGGCTCATACAGTACAGCAAAGGTACATAAGGCTAATGAAATCTGAAGCCAGTCTGCTGGAGGATCCCTTCTCCCCCTCTATACTCAGGGGTGGGAGGGGGCAGTGTATAAGGGGATGAGTTAGGGAAGCTGGTCTTTATGTTCTAATCAGACTTTCAAATAAATTGAAATCCACCCACGTGGAGGACCAGCAAACTGACACATCAAATTAACCACACCAGACCTGCTGTTTGAACATACATTTTATAAGAATTTGCCAGGTGGGTCTGCACAAACTCAAGGGCTTATCGCTACTACTCTCAGTTTGAAAGCTACAAGGTATGATTGTTTTAACTTGAAAACTTGCCCAGCAGCATTTACTGGCCCCAAGAGTTAGGGATGTCGTTAGTAAGTTTCAGCCCTTTTTCTAGACAGGGGCTTCACCTGGTTTCCTGAGCCTCTGCTCCTCCTTGGTCTGCCTGGAATTCTCCAAGGGCATCTACCCCATCTGTCTTTTCCATCTGTCTGCAGATACGGCCTTTATTACTCAGAGGCCCAATGGCCCCACCAAGGCTGACTGAAGCGTTTTCCTAGTTCCTCTTTTCCTAGAGTCAGCAGTAGAAAAAAAATCTGTCCAAATTAGATTTACAGAGAAAACTCCCCCATGATCTTACGTCTCGTGGCCTGTCAGCTGGGGATATAGGTCGATGGTATCAACGTTAGTCTAATAAGTGTGAGGCCCTGGGTTCAATGCACAATATCTTCCTAGAGAGAAAAAGCGTATGCTGTCGTAAAACGGATAAAGATTGGGAGCTCTACTACAGACATCTGGAAGGCAAATACTCCCTGCCCATTTCCCTAGCTCCCTATCACTGCGAGATGCAAGCCCCATCGCTGCCCAGTGCCTAGGCTTTCACGAGGGGACTAGAGCAACACACCTCGCACCACGCAAACGCTACGCCCAGCCCAACCCAGCCCTGCCCACACCGGGGTTGCCCCACACTAAGATGGCTCCTTAGGAACACGCAACCAGAGCTGGGCGGAGCCTAGGGGGCAGAGGGCGGAGCAATGCCCTGCCCCGCCTAGCCAGCGCGGCGAGGGGCTGTCCTCCCGAGAGTCCTGTTGGCCGAGCGGCGACGTCCGCGCATCTGCTCTCCAGGCGTCATGAGGCCCCTGCTTCGGGGTCCGGCGGGAAACGAGGAGGAGGAGAGCTCGGACAGCACCCCGCTCCTGCCGAGCGCCCGGCAGACGGAAGCGGGTGAGCCGCGGGACCACCGAGAGGTTGCTAGTGGCAGCGTTCCGGGCGGGCGGGTGGTTCCCGGCCGTGGGCGCCTGGAGGGAGTGGCTGCGGGGTCGGGGAACAGGTAGCAGGTGTAGCGCCGTGGGACGGGACGGAGCTGCCTGTGGCGCTGGCGGGGGCTGAAGCAATTCGGGGTCGGAGGGGTATCCGATCCGAGTCAACGAGCAAAGGGCCGAAGTGCCGCTCGCTCTCCTCCAGCAGCCGCCAGGTTTCCGCTTATGCCGGTCTGCAAGCATGTGATCTGGTAGCGCCTTGTTCAGGGAAGAGAGACAAAAAACAAAACAACAACAACAACAAAGAGTTAACAGCTGTTGAGTGTGCGGAGGACAGTTGCATAATCCCGCGAATATCTTGACTCTGTGCTGTAAGAGACCAAAATATTGCAGACACTTTTTTCTTTTTCCCTTGTCTAGCAGACAACAATTTAAGTTAGGAAACAGGTTATTCTCAAGATAAGATATCTGTAGCCGTCTAAGATAATAGGCCGAGCCAAAGGTCTTGCAGGTGATACTTCAAAAAGCGTCTTCCCTGCTGGGGGTGCGCATGTAGTGCAGTGGTATAGTCCTTGCCTGACAAGGTTCTAGTCTCCATACCCACCATCCCCCAAAACACAAGTATGTGTCTTCACTGGATTTCGCTGCACTTTTGTCATGTAGCTAGTCCTGAAGCTACAGAAAAACTAAAGAACAAATCGGCTTGCACACATTCAAGGATACAGCTGTGAGTAAGGCTTGAACTAGGAATTTGCTTTTGTTGACCAGGAGCAGTCCATCTCTGGGTATATCTTGTGTTGACCTTACCAAAGAACTCTTTCGTAGCTCTTTCCTACATCGATAGGCATCCTTCCTACTTGGGTAGGTAACTACTACTGACTACTTCAGACTACTCCTGAATACTTTTTGGCGATTCGTTTTGGTTTTGTTTTATTTTTAGAATAATTTGTTGGGGAACTGGAAAGATGGGTCAGCAGTTAGAGCACGGACTGCTCTTCCAAGAGGACGGAGGGTTCAGTTCCCAGCACCCACATAGAAGCTTACAACCATCTGTAACGCCAGCTCAGGAGATCTAATACCCTACTTGGGCACACATGTGGTACACAGACGTACAGTACATACAGGCAAACATTCATATACATAACAGATTTTTTTTTTGGTTGGTTGGTTGGTTGGTTGGTTGGTTTTCCAAGACAGGGTCTCACATAGCCCCAGCTGGCCTCTATTCTGTAGCTGAGGGTGACTTTATACCCCTGACCCTCGTGCCTCCACCTCCTAAATGTATGGTAAGCAAGCACTCTCTCCACTGATTTACTACACCTCCAGCCCCTTTGACTTTCCTCTTGGCTTAGAATCAAAGTTTGACACTTTGCCACTGCTCTAGATTCCCGGTCCCTGTGCTTTGTCATCACATCGTTTTTTTTTCCCCCAGTGCCACCAGCTGCCTCTGCCGCAGACACGCGGCACTTGAAGTTGCACACAAGGCCGATCCCTCCACTTTGGTATAGGATCATGTCCTGTCTGTTCCACTAGGAGCCTCGTGCCCCACAAAAACTTAATTTCCCACAAATGAGGAATAACCACACTTCTTAACATCCGAGCTCCACTTCCAGGATCTAGAGAAAGCAATGATAGCAGTTCAGTTCCTGGAGCTGCCGTGTGCTGAATACTGTTCCGTGTGGTCTGCAGTTAGTCTTCATCACTCTGTAACACGAGCTCAGTACAGGAAGCACTCGGTCACATTAACTGTTTGGTAGCAGCACACAGGCTGGGGCGAAGATCGTATGTTCTCCCTGTGCCTCCCTTACGTCCCTGTTTCTGCGAATCGTGCTAGCACATTATTTTATTAGGAAAACTTTCTCAGAGCCAGCCAGTGATGGTGCACGCCTTTCATCCCAGCACTTGGAAAGCAGAGGCAGGCGGATGGCTGAGTTCAGGACCAGCCTGTCCTAGAGAGTGAGTTCCAAGATGGACAAGGCTACACAGAGAAACCCTGTCTTGAACCTCCTCCCCCAAACAAACAAACAAACAGAAAGTGCTTTCTCAGGTATGGAGATGGGGGCTATGTGAATGCACCTGTGATTTCCCATGGTCTTGAGTCCCCACAGTTCGGTTGAGATGGATAGTTAGAGGGGCCACCAGGGAAACCAGGAACGTTAAACACGCAGGGCTGTCTCTTCCACGGAAGAGATGTATAACCTGTTTTCCACCCAGAAGGCTGGGAGTGGATGTGGTTAGTAGCCTGGGGACCTGTGCTGTCCGTAGGGCCAGGCCACACCTGACTCCCCCAGACTTTTTACCTACATCCCAGACTGTACCTCTCCAGACCTTCGGTAGAATTCATCTTTATGGAAGAGGTCACATGTACTTTGTAATGCCTTAAGCTTCGTCGTGCACGTGGGATTGAGTTAATGGTCACCAGGAAACTTTTTTCCCAAAAGTGTACTGTACTTAAATGTACCTAAAACAAACTGTCCGACCTGCACTTAAATGTGCCTAAAGCAAACTGTCCATCCGGGGCTTGAACCAACACCAGCCGCTGAGCTGCGCGCATTGAGCCAGATTTCCTTCTTGCCTCACTTGTCCCAACACTCTGTGGGCCGTGTTGTTGGCAAAGAAACCCCACAATCAGTGCTCAACATGAGGGGCTCAACCATCAGAGATGGTAAGAAAATTTTTCTTTAAATAGAAGCAGAAGGCACGATCAGTCTTCTTGCCCAAGGAGTCAGGATCTTAAGTGAGAGAGTGGAAAGAATCATGGGTTCTAATCAGTCCTCTGTGACAAAGAACTTTATACAATTATTGAAACATTTGCTAGAGGAGGGGCTGGGGAGATGGGTCAGCACTTAAGAGCACTGGGTCTCTTCCAGAGGACCTGAGTTTATTTCCTAGCACCCATATGGCAGCTCACAACTGTCTGTAACTCCAGTTCCAGGGGATCTGACACCCTCACAGAGATTGTGTGTGTGTGTGTGTGTGTGTGTGTGTGTG
>JADRCD010158647.1:9449-31063 GCA_019843815.1 Montemys delectorum
TCTATCTCTATCTCTATCTCTATCTCTATCTCTATCTCTATCTCTATCTCTATCTCTATGTCTATGTCTATCTCTATCTCTACCTCTATCTTTCTCCCTCTCCTTCCCGTCTACCTGGTCCTCTCCCTCCCCTCTCCCTATTCCTATCCATATGCCTATCTCTCCTTCTCCATATCCCTATCCCTACATGTATATCTACATCTATGCACATCCCAACACATACATCTACTTATATCTATATCTATATCTGTATCTGTATCTGTATCTATATCTATATCTATATCTATATCTATATCTGTCTTACAAACTGGAATTGGAGTAAATCAACTATCTTGAGATGAATCCCTAAATAGTATTAATTCCTCTTACCTTAGTAGAGAATATTTCCCTGTACTTTTTTATCTATGAGGGAGGACTTTTGGAAATTTCTCCCTTTATTTTTACTTAGTGATGGTATTATTGGGGTTTTTATAATTCACAACTCCTCAGTAAATGATAGAGTTTGAGCATCAGGATCTACTGACAATTTCTATGCAACTCAAATTTGCTTCATATCACCTTAAGAAAAGTTTTGACTAAGTCAGCTATGGAAGTACCAAAATGTTGAGCTCATCAGTGTACCTATGCAAGTGCCATATCTGTGCTGGAACAAGACTTTGTGGTTAAAATTTTGAGTACCAACATACACAGTACAGTAAGTAAGCCATTGCCTGCTTTTATAATTTAGCACAATAATCTCAATTAGTTCCCAGAGAGAACATTGGTGAAATTCTACATAGGTTTGTTTTATAAATGAGAAGTAGAGGATCAGACCGTTTTTATATCTCTGCTACTGGAAAAATACCCCCATATTTTATTGGATATCTTTAAAATTTAATCTATTTTCACTAATAGTTGTCATATACAAATGTACATATATACATAACTTAATTTTTGATATATAAATTAAATGTGATCAAAGTACAGTTTTAATTGTGTGAATGTGTAATTTTAGTGATGACCATTTTCTGGTACAGGGAGTGTTCTTCATTCCATCTAACTGGAGTGTTCTTCTTTATGGTTGTTGATCTCCTGATCTCATATTTCTATGTCTCTGCAATTTTGTCTATGCTTTGTTATAATGGTGTGTTTTGTGCATTCATGAGTCATAGTTAGAGAGATCACAGTAGACTCTGTGCAGTTTTACATATATAGTAACATGCCTCTTAGTGCTGAAAAATTAATAATTATACTGAAGGTGACAGGTAAATTTTGTTTGTGGGCAAAGACAAAAATTATACTGTTTTTGAGAGTTAGCGGGCAGAGCTTTTCCTTGTTTCCTATGGTTGATATGTTGAGTTAAAACAGCCTATATCATTTTAAATTCAGATAACACACAGTTTAACTAATGATATGTGGAAATTATGATAAAATGGTAGATAAGAATGCATAGACTCTCCTTGTACTATTTATTTTTCATATATATTTATGATAAAATTGTGTTGAGATTTTTAGAAAATGCATGTAACATTTCAGCAATATTTATGTATAAATACAGCCCACAGAAGAGTTAATATCACAGCTTATCTTCCACACTATTTTAAATCTACACATAGGTTTATTTTCAAATTTTAAGATATATAAAATCTGTGTGCCTCTGCCTCCCAAGAACTGAGAGTAGAGTCATGTTCCTCCACAATCTGGCAATGTATTTTGATCATATAATCATGTTTCCCCAAATCCTCCCAGATTTTTAGTCCTACCTAATTATTGATGTTCATGTGGTTTCACTTTCTAAAAAAATTTCAAAGAAAATATTTTTTAAAAGCCCCAAAATTATTTTATTGTATGTTGGATTACTACTCCAGTGCATGAATTGTGTCCAGAAACATGGTTAATGTTCTCAGTATCATTCCATTAAGGAAACCAATTTCTCAACAACATCTATCAAAATAAATAGATTTGGCTTGAGGGAGATATTGTTCACAAGTTTTCATTACTTCTCTTTGACTTTAACAAAAGTGTTATATATGTGTTACATATCACTAAGGAAGTCTTAAACCCAAAAGTAAAAAGACATTTGTTACAGTAAAGATAATAATAAAAGCCAGTTCATACCAGTACCTGACATATGCAGTAATATAGGTTGAGTATATAGCTCAAAATTTCTCTCCTATTATGTGTTATTATAGACATCACACAGCAGATATGTATGGGAAATGCAGATCAGAGCACCATACCAAAAATACAAAAAACAAAATCAACAATCAAACACACAAAGAAAAAAAATACACAAGTGCTCAAAACAAAATTTGAAGGAATGGAGGAAAGTGAAGAATATACCACCTAGAGGAGTGTGTTGGAAATTACCTGAACCATCAGAACCACAATAGGATGAGGGACATTGTAGAAGGGAGTAAAATAAGTCTTACTTTTAACATGAGATCTTCTTTCAGTAGTGATTGAAAAATGATTTCTATCCCTATTATTTGGGAGCACATATTATTTCAAACTATAATAAAATTTCACACATTAACATTAACAAACCATGACACAAGCAAAATGAAAACCATGGTAAACATTTGAACCTCTTAATACAAATTACTGCTTCTCAAAGGAAGTAAGTTGGGTATAAATCTAAGATCTATCCAGTGCAGGAGTGTACTTTGTAAATATGTTTGTTCCCTTGTGATATGGAGAATGTAAGAGAGTCTTAGGTGCTTGTTGTATTCAGCTACACATGTGCTGCTTACAGGGGAACAGCATAAACACTGTCATATTTTCTAAACTTTCAGTTAATTAAGAAAATTCTAAATTTTAAATATGAGGATAACTTTTCATGAAGGCATCAGTGTTGGGATGGAAGAAAATTGTAGGAGTTGTTGGCATTTGATGAACTGGTTGCTGAGGGAAAATAATGATCTTCAGGATGATTAGCATCGGGGTACTTATGCTCCTATTGATCTCTCTGGGCACATATGAACAGTACTAAATCAGCTGAGTGTGTTTTAAAAAATATCACAGTAGGCAGTAATGGATTATTAGTTATAGATACTGTGGTAACACTAATGAAGTATGTGTTATTTTACATAGTATATGACTTAAGAATATTAAGTTAGGTGTTTACAAAATAATGGCAACTTAATATCAATTCCATTACTTTACAAATAGACAACATGCACATGAACAGAATGTGCTTCTCTCCATAAAACGGTGTGTACATACCAAGACATGATTGTAGAATATCTTGATTTTTGATATTTCTGTCCTAAAATGAACTCCTCTTCATATTTTTATTATTATTATAATTTAAGACAGTGAATTACGTGGTAAGTAGCTTGATGATACTTGACATAAGTATGTCTCTGCACATTTGAAGTGCATTGTTTGTAAGAAGAAATGTGCATAAATATATGAAATAGTGTGATAAACTTCCAAATAAACATAGCTTCTTAGGATATTGGGACAGGAAGACTGCAAAGGTTTAGCTCTGGAGTGTATTTGACAGCCCGTGATTACAGACAGTAATCCCTAGACACAAATAGAGGCTTTATAATGGGTACCATTAGCCAAACGCAGGCTCACAGGCACAAGCATTACTGGATAGTATTCTCTGTGTTTTAATTAGAGACAGAAACTAAAGAATATATACAAAATATGTAAGTCTTTCTCCTCCTATTTCATCTTTTTTTTTTTTTAAAATTTCTGATGCAACAGGCAGAGGGGGTGGGGAAGATGGAGGAGCTTTGATGGAAAAATCTCCATGGTAACAGCAGGCTTTTGCTTTATATCATTTTTGAGATCTATCTCCTGATTGGTCTCACATCTTTTCTCTATGTTCCTACGTATAATCAGCCACTCAGAGTCAACCACAGCAAAAAAAAATCTATTCACATAAAAAATTTTCCAGTAAAACTCCTGGTTGATGTCTAGCTCTCAGCTTGTACCAGGATCTTGCTATAGATTGACAACAAGCTGTTCCTTAAGAAGAAGGTGTGTGGATGAAAATGAAAGGAAGACATCACCGTCAGGTAACTTGCTATGATTTTTCACGTTCCTGCTCTGAGAGAAGCTGCTCGTGTGTTTGCTTCCTAAGGTAGTTGTTATTGCTTCTGGGCATTGCTTCAGTTTTAAATCTACCATTCAGTACTCGGCCTTGGAGATCTGTTTTATCTGCAAGCATGGTGTATTATATCAGTCTTCAGTATCTGACAGAGTCAGGGACCTGTTGCTCCTTAATGTGATTTGGAGGATGAAATCTGTAAAAGACTTTTATACCAGGACAGCAGTTCTCACTTGGCACCATGAGACAGACTTTCTGGAACATTCTCTGACATCCCCTTACCTAGTAGGCAATACACTCTGAGAATAGTACAACCCACATGCTGTAATTCCCTTGTTATCAGCTTGCTACCATTAAAATCTCAGCTGCTTTTCATTACATTTCAATACAAATTCTAACATAAGCTTTACCTTCTTATTGTTGGTAATAAATATAGTTCTGTGTTTATACTTGCATATCTGCATGTTCATTCTCTAAACACAGTCAAGGCAAAGATTTTGCAGATACTCCAATGAAAATGTTACCATATTGCCACCCAGTTTCCATGAGTCATAGTATGTATGTTGCTTTAGTTGTGGTGTTCGTCTTTTTTTAAAATTAGGTATTTTCTGTATTTACATGTAAATTTCTCCTTTCCCAGTTTCCCCTCCAAAAAACAAACAAACAAACAAACAAAAACAACAAGAATAAAGCCCTGTTGCCTCCCCCCTCCCCATGACTTCCACCCTACCCTCTGAACTAACTAGTACCCTCAGAGCTCCCAGGGCTTCAACCACCAACAAAGAATAATACATGGTGGGACTGATTGTTCTGGCAGCATGCATATAGTAGAGGATTACAAATTCGATCTTAAATAGAAAGAGATGACCCTGGCCAAGTAGAGGTTCTGTGCCCCAGTGCAGGGGAATGCCAGGTAGGGTTTGTCTTAATCCTTTAGAATTACTGAATAATTTTTCAATTGTGTTTAATAGATTTCATGCTGTGACTCTTGTGTGGTATGGCATAAATTTATAAAATTCAAGTTTCTGTTCTTGTGCGTGATCTAGGAGCCTCAGTTGCATTTACTTTTATTGCAACTTTCATTGAAATGTATATATTGATTTGTGGAAGAATCATTTGATGTTAATTCTTTGAATCTATCATGCTATATCATGTCTTGATTATATTTAATGTTGGCATCTCATTAATTTTGAGCTTCTTAAAGTTTGGTTATATCAGAAAGTTTTTGTTGAAGGCTTTTTACCAAATTTATTATCTCTATTGTTAACTATAGTTTTGTGGCTTAGTAATTTGTCTTATGATTTTGTCCATTGTGTATATTGTTTTTGCTATATGTATTTAACATAATGCTAAACTTTGAGAATTTTTCAAGTTTTGGGTCTCATTTAACAGAAATATATTTGATGTTTATTTTTATGACTCACTCAGACAAATAGTTGTGAAAAAGAAGTCTTAGTCTCCAGTGAAGGGTCACCTGGTATTCATTGGTCAGATGTAGTACCTGGTAAAAATCCTCTACATTTGTGTTTTTTCTTATCAGCTATTACTAATTCCATGTTTATTAATTCAAGTGTTTATTTCTTAAGTTTCATCATTTGCTTCACTTTTGTTTAGTTCTCACAAATTATCGAAAAAAAAACTCAATAAAGATTGTTCAGTGACAATGCTATGAAAAATCTGCTTCAGCCTTCAGTAATCCACAGTAGTGTGAAATTCATGAGTCATTTATTTAACACTATCTAATGGTCAGAGACTCTTGAGAAAAGAGGACTTGTAAAGGAAGGAAGAGATACAGGAATAGATCAAGTTACTGTCTATTCCTCTATTCCAAGGCAAACAGTAGCCACCTTGGTCAATCATGTATGGCCCCCTGTAAATATTAACTAGAGCTAAGCTTGAATTTTTTCCCTTCCCCTAATTAAATGACAAAATAAGACAGCAGACCCTCACTCTAGTATCTACATGCTTAGATAATATATTGTAGGGAAATCCACGTATACTTATTGTATCCTTTTAAGAGGCTAGAAAATAAATGCCAAACACGAACATTTGAGCTTGGTTTATCAATCTATAATAAAGTCATCATCCTTGCTTGGTAATAATTTCCTAGGTAGCCTGTTTCTGAGCACACACAGCTCTGAAAATAACAAATTAAAAATGCTTTGTAAATGTTCCCAAAGATACTCACCAGATACATAGAGTTAACCTTGCAAGATTTTTTTCTTTTCTTTTCTTTCCCTTTTTTTTTTTTGGTATTTATTTATTTATTTCAAATGTTATCACTCTACCCACTTTACCCTCCACAGAGCTCCTATTCCAGTACTATCCATGTTAATCTTGAAGGTGCTCACACATCTGCCCAACCTTTCCTTCCTCAGTGCCTTACCATTTCCCTACTCTGGGTTACTGGGCCTCTGCAGGACTGAGAATCTCCCCTCCAGGTGATAACCTAAAGCAATCCTCTGCTACATATCCAGAGGAAGCCATGGTTCCCCACATGTGTTCTCTTTGATTGTTGGATTATTCCCTGGGATCTCTGCAGTCTCTGGTTGCTTTCTAGTGTTGTTCTTTCTATGGTGTTGTAAACCCTGTCAGCGCAGTCAGTCCTTGACCTCACTTCTCCATTTTGGTCCCCAAACTCAGTCCAAAAATTTGTTGCATGCTTCTGCAGAGATTGACTAGAGGTACAAATGAATTTCACCTCTAATAGGTGGAAATGAGTGTTTTAAAATTTTTTCTTTGTTTTTAAAATTACAATACAGTTTTATTTCCATTTCCTCTCTCCTAGTCTTCAATATAATATTCTTTGTTTCTTACCATATACATTGGTTGATGTCATTTAATTACTGTTATTTGCATACATCAGAACACATGTACAAGTTCATTCTTTTTTTTTAATTTTCTTCTTTTTTATTGAATAATTTCTTTACTTACATTTTAAATGTTATCCCTTTTCCAAGTTTCCCTCCCTCCCAGAAAGACCCTATGGGATTCTCCCTCTTCCTGCTTCTATGAGGGTGTTCCTCCACCCACCTACTCACTCCTAACTTCCTTCCCTCAATTACCCTACACTGGGGCATCTTTCCAGCCTTTGTAGGACCAAGGACCTCTCCTTCTATTGGTGTATGACAAGACCATCTTCTGCTACATATTCAGCTAGAGCCATGTGTACTCCTATTCTTAAAAAAAGCATAAATACAGCCCATTTAGTTGGAATAATGTTATGATTGTATGTTTTTAGTGAGAAATCTGTCCCTACCCTTGCTGGTTGCAGGACTAAGAAGATCCTGTCTTACAACTTACATCACCTGAACCTAGTGGTGGGTTGGGAGGTGAGCAAGAAAATCTTGTCCCAGCACTCTTGTGTGCCATGAGGTAGCCTTTGTGTGGGCTTGATAATTTCTTCCCCATAACAACCTGTAATAGTTCAGAGATTACCATAGAGTCATGAAAGCAGGTGAACTGGCCTTCTTCCTCATTGGCTACATAAATTGGGAATGCACTCCCTACACCTGACCTTAGCAGCACAGGAAATCTCAGTTGTTTTTAATGATAGAAAGCTTATGAACTTGGGATAGAGTAGGCATAACGATTATTGGAGGGGAATTCATTTTCTAGAATGCTGTGGATTTGTATGAATATACAATATTCACATGTTAGTATTGAACAAAATAATTTAAGAATATTACTTGCACATGAGAAATAAAAATATATGCTACTCTCTTACAGACACATGTGCTGCGCTTAAAATATGCATAAGCACATAGATCTGCTGAAAATTTTGCATATGCTAAATATTTCTTTTATGAAAAAGTACCTCTTTAATTATTTGTTCACCAATATGTCACTTAGTGATACTCTATTGTAAGTGGATGTAATTGGAAAGCTCAGTTGGAATTCATCATCTTTTTTTTGTTTTGTTTTGAAGAACACAGATCTACAATAACGCTCTTCTGTATATGGGTTGGTGGCCTCATATCAGCTTGTATATGGTCACTGGTTGGTGACTCAGTGTCTGAGAGATCTCTAGTGTCCAGGTTAGTTCAGATTGCTTGTTTTCCTATGGGATTGTCCTCCTCTTCAAGTTCTTCTTCATATTTTTCACTGGAGTTATTTTAAACAGGAACAATTCTGGCTCAGAAGTTTTGACTGTGGAATGGCAACACAAATGAATATCTTGCCTTTCTAAAGGAGTTAAACTCTACAAGGACTTGAGGGAAAGAAGGTTGAGTAACAGGTCCAAATTGGGATCAAGCTCAAGAGGATGCTACAAGGCTTTACATTACTACTGATCCTGTTCTGTGCTTACAGACAGGAGCCTAGCATAGCTGTCCTCCTAGTCCCAACAAGCAGCTCAGAGGCTGATGGAGATACTTACACCAAGCTGGGAATTACTGATGTTGGATTAGAGAAAACCTGGAAGAACTTGAAGAGGAGGGCAACCCCTAGGAAGACAAGCAATCTGAACTAAGTTAATCCTACCAATCCATGTGCAAGGGAGATACTTCCATTTTCTGAGATCTTCTTTAATCTCTATCTCAAGAAACTCAAAGTTCTTGTCTTATAGATCTTGGACTTGCATGGTTAGAATTACTCTAAGATATTTCATATTATTAGAGATAATTTTGAAAGGACTTTTTTCATTATTTTCTTATTTTTTAAGTAGCACTCAGCCATATTAGCTTGTATTAATCACATGCTAATTTTCATAGGATGACAAAATTGTCTCATTAATCCTGTCAGAATATATCCTTGTTAAGTGACATGTTTGCACATCATTATATCTATATCTCCAGATGTTTTCTTTTGCTTTTTTCACTTTATTTATTGGATATTTTCTTTATTTAAATTTCAAATGTTATCGCCTTTCATAGTTTTTCCCCTTGCCAGAAACTTCCAATAACATTTCTCCTCCCCTGTTTCTATGAGGATGTTCTCCCATCTAAGTAACCTTCCACTTCTGCCTTCCTGCCCTCACATTCTCCTATACTGGGGAATCAAGCCTTCATAGGACCAACGGCTTTTACTCTCCTTGATTCCCAACAAGCCCATCCTCTACTACATATGCAACTAGGGCCATGGGCTCCTCCATGTGTACTGCTTGGTTGGTGGTTTAGTCTCTGGGAGCTCTGTGGAGGTATGGTTGATTGATATTTTTGATTTTCCTATTGGGCTGCAAACCCCTTTGGCTCCTTCAGTTTTTTTTTTTATAACTCCTCCATTGGGGACTACATGCTCAATCCAATGGTTGGTTATGAGCATCTGACTGTTTTTGTCATGCTCTGGCACAGCCTCTCAAAGACAGATATATCAGGCTCCTGTCAACATGCAATTCTTGGCATCTACAATAGTTCTGTGTTTGGTGACTATGTATGGGATAGATACCCAGGAGGGGGATTACTTGAATGGCTTTTCCTTCAGTCTATGCAACAAATTTGCTTCTGTATTTGCTTCAGTGATTGTGGTGTATCTGGTTTCAAGTGGAGATCCTTGATCCACTTGAATTTGAGCTTTGTACAAGGACATAAGAATAGATTGATATGAATTCTTCTATAAGCTGACTGACAGCTAAACTAGCACCATTTGTTGAAAATTTTGTTCTTTTTCACCTTGATGGTTTTAGCTACTTTGTCAAAGTTCAAGTGACCATAAGTGTGTGGGTTCATTTCTGGATCTTAATTCTTGTCCGTTTATCTACCTGCCTGTCACTGTACCAAAACCATGTAGTTTTTATCACCATTGCTATGTAATACAGCTTGATGTCAGGGATGGTGATTCTCCCAGAAGATCTTTTATTGTTGAGAAGAATTTTCACTATCCTGGGTTTTTTGGTTATTTCAGATGAATTTGCAAATTTCACTTTCTAACTCTATGAAGAATTAAGTGGAAATTTTCATACAGATTGCATTGAATCTGTAGATTGCTCTTGGCAAGATGACCAATTTTACTATATAAATTTTTGCAGTCCATGAATGTAGGAGATTTTTCCATCTTATGAGATCCTCCTTGATTTCTTTCTTCAGGGACCTGAAGTTCTTGTTAAGTACATCTTTCACTTGCTTGGTTAGAGCAACTTGGACCAATGAGCAGCTTCATCTTCAGTCTCTGGAGGTGGGACTTCCAGTATAACTGGAACTTGAAGAGAGGCCTGGCTATTAGCAGGAGGTGGGTAGAGAAGCCTGGCTATGTGTGGCAAGGCAGGGTCTGATAGAATCAGCCCTCAGCTGTAGGAGGGTCTCAATCTCTCTCTCTCTCTCTCTCTCTCTCTCTCTCTCTCTCTCTCTCTCTCTCTCTCTCTCTCCCTCTAACACACACACACACACACACACATCTTGCTAACCAACTGAAATTGGAATAAATCTTTTATCTTGAGATGAATGCCTAAATAATATTGATCCTCTTACTTTAGTTAGGAATATTTACCTGTACTTATTTATCTATGAGGAAAAACTTTTAGAATATTTTCCCTCTAGTTTAACATGATGATGTTATTGTTGAGTTTTTGATTATTCACAAATTCTCAATAAATGACAGAACTTGAACAGCAAAATGTCCCTACAAATTCTAGAGAACTCAAATCTTGCTTCATGTCATCTTAAGAAAAGGCTTGAGTATGTCAGCCAAGGAAGTACAAAAATTTGAGTTCATCAATGTACCTATGCTAATGCCATGATCTGTGCTGAATAAAGACTTTGTGGTGCAACCTGTGGGTCACATGATTCCCAGTACAGTGGATAGCCCATTGCCTGTTTTTATAAGTTAGCACAATAATCTCAATGGTCTCCCAGAGAGAACGTTGGTGAAATTCTATGTAGGTTAATATAAATGTAAATGTTAAGTAGTGCTGGCTCCATGCCAGCAGGTCCAGGGGAGAGGAGAGAGGTTCCAACCCACAGGGGTCTCTCCAGGGCTGAGTGAATGTAAAAGGCTCAAAAGAAACACACTGAGCCAGGAGTCTTGTTGAAGCAGGAACTCAGTTATACGTAATCAGCCTCTCATTTATATAAGTTTGGAACGTAGGGATGGGGAATTTTGGCGGGGTAAGATGACTCAGCAGGCAAGAAAGGGTGACAGAGGGTATGGAGTGACTGACAGAGCCAATGGCAAAGCTCTACCTCAGCAACAGGGCACAGCAAAGGCCAAACAGGATTTGCTGGGTCATCATAATACAAAAGTGACTGAGATGGGTCTCAAAACTCAAGCCAGGCTCTGGTTTGTCCTCAAGACCCAAACCAGGGCCAAAATGAGGCCCAACAATGTAGAAGGTCAGACATTCTTTATATCACTGCTAGTGGAAAAATGTCCACATATTTTATTAGATCACTTTATTCTTCATACCATTTTCACTAATTGTTATTATATACAGATGCACACATACACATAACTTCATTTTTGAAAAATAAATTAAATGTGATCATTATATAGTGTCACTTTTGTGAATGTGTACTTTTAGTGATGGCCATTTTCTGTTAGATAGCAAACTGGAGTGCTCTTCTTCCTTAGAGATGTTTATCTCCTGATCGCATGTTTCTTTAGATATCTAAAATACTATACTGAATTTGGAGGTCCCCTTGCTTCCAGGTACACATTAATATATGGATTGTGGTGAAATATTGTTAATCATTTTAGGTACCTATAGTTTTGAGACTTTTTTTTGTGTGTGTAGATTATGTATGTTACACAAAGGATATTTTCCGTAGAACCATTGTCCTATTCTGCAAGATATAATCTTTCTGCCCACATTTTGCAATTTTCTCTAAGTCTTGTGAGAATGATATATTTTGTGGATTCACCAGTCAGGGTTACAGAGACAACTGTAAATTCTGTGCAGATTTACCTATGCAGTAATTTGCCTCTTAGTGCTACAAAATTAAAAATTCTGAAGAAGGTGGTAGTTAAAGTTTGTGGGCATAAAGATAGAAATTATACTGTTTCAGAGAGTTAGCAGAGCTTTTCTTTGTTTCCTATGGCTGATATGGTAAGTTAAAACAGAATGTATCATTTTAAATTTAGATAACACACAGTATAACCAGATATATGTGAACATTATGATGAAATGGTGGATAAGAGTACATAGACTCTTTTTATACTACTTCATTTTCATATATATTTGTGATAAAAATTGTTTTGAGACTATACAAAATCCAAGGAACATATCAGCAATATTTATGTATAAATATAGCCCACAGAAGAGTTAATATCACAGCTTCTCTTTGACTCCATTTTAGATCTATATAGATTTATAAATATTTATAAATATTTATTTTAAATATTTCATGCAATAAATTTTGATCATGTAATTTTGCCTCCAGAAATCCTACTAGATTTTTCTTCATACGTTAATATTGTTTCACACTTTAAAAATAAAATTTCAAAGGAAAATAAATTTTTAAATGCACAAAATGTATTTTATTGGATCTTGGATTACTACTCCTGTGCAGGAGCCATGTCCAGAAATACGGTTAATGTCTTCAGTATCATTCCATTAAAGAAAACCAATTTCTCACCAAGAGCTATCAAAATTAAATAGATTTTGATTGAGGGGGATGTTGTATGCAATTTTTCATTTCTGCTCTTTGGCTTTACAAAGATTGTTATACATGGTTCTCATATCACTAAACAAGCTTTATGTCCCAAATTTAAAAGACATGATTTACTGTCAAAGAATTGTTCATACCATTACCTGACATGTGAAGTAATGTAGGTTTACTATATTGTTCAAAATTTCTCTCACATTACCTGTTATAATACACATTACACTGCAGATACGTATGGAAAATTAATATGGGAGCACCATACCACAAATACAAGAAACAAAATCAACAATCAAACACACAACCAAAAAAATACACAAGCACTCAAAACAGAAGTTGAAGGAATGGAAGGAAATGGATAGCATACCACCAAGAGGGTTGGAAAGTACTGGAACCAATAAGAAACCACAATAGGGTGAAGAATATTGTAGAAGGGAGTAGAACAATTCTTACTTTTAGCATATGTTATTCTTTTAGTCATAATTGAACATGTGTATTCTACACTTATTATTTGGGAACATATATTAATTGAAGCAATAATGAATTTTCACATATTAACATTAACAAACCGTGGGCCATGCAAAATGAAAACCATGGTATATATTTGGACCTGGTAATAGAAATAGCTGCTTCTCAAAGAAATGTAAGTTAGGTATAATTGGAAAGTATTTTCAGTGCAGGAGTGTATTTTTGTAAGAAAATTCGTTCACTTGTGACATGCATGGAATAAGAGTGTCTTAGGTACTGGTTGTCTTCAGCTACACATGTGCTGCTCACAGAGAAACAACACAAATATGATCATATCTCCTAACATTTCAGAAAAGTATCCAAATTCTAATGTTGAAATATGACAATCACTTTATAGGAAAGCATCAGACTTGGGATGGCAAAAATTTGATGTAGTATTTGCATTTGATTAAGTGGTTAGAGAGGAAAAGTAATATTTTCACAAATACTAACATCAGAGGGTACTTACGCTCCTATAGATCTATCTGCATTTGAGCACATATCACAGTGCTAATTCAGCTGATTATGGTTTAAAAAGATATCAAGTTAAGTGACAAAGGATTATGAGTTATAGATATTGTGGGTAACCCTAATGTATTACGTGTAATGGTTGTATTTTAACACATTATATGACTTGCAAATATTAAGTTAAATGTTTATAAATAATAATATTTTAATATCAATTCTATAAGTTCTCAAATAGACACCTAACATATACACAAAATGCTTTTCTGCATAAAAATATCACATATAGGTATGCACAAATCAAAAATGATTGCAGAGTGTCTAGATTTTGCATATTTCTTTTCTAAGATAAACTCTTTTTTATATTTGTTGGTGATTATTATAATTTAACACACAGTGAACTATGTGGTGAATAACTTGGTGAAACTGGACACAAGTGTGCATTTTGATAATTGACGTGCATTCTCTGTAAGATGTAATGTGCATAAACATATGAAATAGGGTGATAAATGTCCAAATAAACCAAGCTTCTCAGCATTTTGTGAAAGGAAGATTACAAAGGTTCAGCTCTGGAGTGCCTTTGACAGCCCGTGATTACAAGCGGTAGTCCCTGGACACAAATGGAGGCTTTATTATAGGTACCATTAGCCAGACACAGGCTCAAAGGCACAAGTGTTAATGGACATTTTTTCTCTTTATAATTAGAGTCAGAAACCGAAGAATAACTACATATTATGGTCTCCCTCCTTTTATTTCATTTTTGTTTGTTTGTTTGTTTTCTGATGCAACAGACAGGGAGGGGGGAGAAAAGATGGAGGAGCTTTGATGAAAGAATCTCCATGGTAACAGGCTTTTGCTGTTTCTATTATTTTTAAGATCTCTTTACTGATTGTTCTCAAACCTGCTCTCTATTTTCCTACATATACTAAGCCAGCCATAGTCAACCACAGTTAAATAAATCTATTCACATAAAAATTTTTCCAATAATGCTCTCATCTCACACCAGACTCTTGCTGTAGAGTGACAACAAGCTGTTCTTTCGAGAAAGAGTAGTTCAGGTGAAAATGAGAAGAAAACATCAGCATTACCAGGTAACTTGATAAGATCCTTTACATTTCTGCTCTGAATGGAACTACTGCTGTTTTCTGTGGAAGGTATTTGCTTGTGTTTGCTTCCTAAGGTAGTTGTTATTGCTTCTGGTCATTGCTTCAGTTTTAAATCTGCCATTCAGTACTCGGCTTTGGAGTTCTGTTTTATCTACAAGGATGGTATATTTTATCAGCCTTCAGTATCTAACAGAGACAGGGACCTGTTGCTCCTTAATGTGATATGGAGCATCAGATCTGTAAAGGACTTTTATACCAGGACAGCAGTTGTCACTTGGCACCATGAGACAGACTTTCTGGAACATTCTCTGACATCCCCTTACCTAGTAGGCAATACACTCTGAGAATAAATAGTACAACACACATGCTGTAATTCCCTTGTTATCATCTTGATACCATTAAAATCTCAGCTGCTTTTCATTACATTTCAATACAAATTCTAACATCAGGTTTACTGTCTTACTGTTGATAATGAATATCGTTCTGTGTTCATACTTGCATATCTGCATACTTCATTCTTAAGGGACAGTCAAAACAGAGTTGGCAGATACTCCAAAGTAAAGGTTACTATACAAAAACATCTTTTTCATGGGTATTTTGTTCCCCGTTTTAAGAAGAAATGAAGTATCCATACTTTGGTCTTCCTTCTTCTTGAATGCCATGTGGTTTGTGATTTGTACTTTGTGTATTCTGATCTTCTGGGCTAATATCCACTTATTAGAGAATGCATACCATGTGTGTTCTTTTGTGATTGGGTTACCTCACTCAAGATGATATTCTCCAGATCCATCCCCCAAAATTTCATAAATTCATTATTTTTAATAGCTGAGTAGTACACCATTGTTTAGATGTACCACATTTTCGGTATACATTCCTCTGTTGAGGGACATCTGGGTTGTTTCCAGTTTCTGACTATTACAAATGAGGCTGCTATGAACATAGTGGATCATGGGTCCTTATACATGTTGGAGCATCTTCTGGGTATATGCCCAGGAGTGGTATAGCTGGGTCCTCTGGTGGAATCATGTCCAATTTCTGGAGGAACCACCACACTGATTTCCAGAGTGGTTGTACCAGCTTACAATCCCACCAGCAATGAAGTAGTGTTTCTCTTTCTCCACAACCTCTCCAGCATCTGCTGTCACCTGAGTTTTTTATCCTAGTCATTCTCACTAGTATGAGGTAGAATTTTAGTGTTGTTTTGATTTGCATTTCCCTGATGACTAAGGATGTTGAACACTTCTTTAGGTGCTTGTCAGCCATTCAGTATTCATCAGTTGAGAATAATTCTTTGTTTAGCTCTGTACCCCATTTTTTAATAGGGTTATTTGGTTCTCTGGAGTCTAATTTCTTGAGTTCTTTGTATATATTGGATATTAGCCCTCTATCAGATATAGGATTGGTAAAGATCTTTTCCCAATTTGTAAGTTGCCATTTTGTCCTATTGACAATGTCCTTTGCCTTACAGAAGCTTTGCAACTTTATGAGGTCCCATTTGTCAATTCTTGATCTTAGAGCATAAGCTATTGGTGTCCTCTTCAGGAAATTTTCTCCTGTGTCTATGTGCTCGAGGCTCTTCCCCACTTTCTTTTCTATTAGTTTCAGTGTATCTGGTTTGATGTGGAGGTCCTTGATCCACTTGGACTTGAGCTTTCATAGACTCTTCTTATACTATTTCATTTCATATATATTTATGATAAAAATTGTTGAGATTTTACAGAATGCAAATAACATCTCAGCAATATATATGTATAAATACAGCCCACTGAAGAGTTAATATCATAGCTTATATTTGACTCTATTTTCAATCTATAAATATAATTATTTTAAATATTTCAAGCAATATATTTTGATCATGTAATCTTGGCTCCCCAAATCCTCCCAGATCTTTCCTCCTACCTAAATATTGATGTTCCTGTGATTTCCCACTTTTAAAATAAATATCAAAGAAAAATAAATTCTTCAATATGCACAAAAATTGATTTTATTGCATGCTGGATAACTACTACTGTGCTTGAACCCTGGCCAGAAACATGGTTCATGTCCTTAGTAATATTCCACTAAGAAAAACGAATTTCTCACCAAAAGCTATCTAAAGTAAATAGATTTTCTTTGATGATGATGATGTATACAATTTTTCTTTTCTGGTCTTTGGGTTTATCAACAGTGTACATATATGACTTTTGTATATTAACAATTTTAAAATCCCAAATTTAAAAAAGAAATATTTGTTACTGTCAAAAAACAGTTCATAACATTTTCTGACATGTGAAGTAATATATATTTACTTTATTGGTCAAAATTTCCCTCATAATGTATGTTGTAATAGGCATTCTATAACAGATATGTAGTGAAAATAAAGAACAGAGCACCATACCACAAACACCAAAACAAACACAAAAAACAAGCACAGAAACAAAAAAACTACACACACAACCACTGAAAACAGAACTTGAAGAAATGGAAGAAAATTAACAACATACACCAAAAGGGTTGTGCTGGAAAGGACCTGAACCATCAGAACCACAGCAGGATGAGGTACATTGTAGATGTTGTAATAATTCTTCCTTTTAACATGTGTTATTCCTTTAGGAATAATGGAGTATGTGGATTCTACACTTATTATTTGGTAGCATATATTAATTCAAATAATAATAAATTTTCACACGTTAACATTAACAAACCATGTGCAATGCAAAATGAAAACCATGGTATACATTTGAACCTGTTAATAAAAATTACTGCTTCTCAAAGGAAAGTTAGGGATAATTGGAAAGTGTACTTTGTCAAAAGGTTGGTTCACTTGTGACATGGAGGATATAATAGAGTCTTAGATGCTTGTTGTCTTCAACTACACATGTGTTGTTCACAGGGGAACAGCATAAACACAGTCATATTTCCTAAAGTCTCAGTCAAATATGCAAATTCTAAAGTCAAAACATGAGGATAACTTTATAAGAAGGCATCAGATTTGGGATGAAATAAACTTGTAGTAGTTGTTGACATTTGATGAACTGGTTGTAGAGGAAAGTAATATTTTTCAGGAACATTGGCATCAGAGGCTACTGATACTCCTATAGATCTCTCTGCAACTGACACATATTAACGGTGCTTAATCAATTGAGGGTGTATTAAAAAATATTAAATTAAGCGGCAATAGATTATTAGTTATAGATGTTGTGGGTAACCCTAATGTATTATGAGTAATGGTTGTACTTTTAACACGTTATATGACTTGTGAATATTAAGTTAAATGTTTATAAATAATGACATTTTAAAATCAATTCTATAAGTTCTCAAATAGAAACCATACACATATATACAATGTGCTTCTCTGCATAAAAAATATCACACATAGGTAGGCACACACCAAGAAATGATTGTAGAATATCTAAATTTTGGATGTTTCTTTCATAAAATAAACTCCTCTTCCTTTTTTTTTTTTTTTTTACCATTTTTAAATTTAACCTACAGTGTATTATATAGTAAATAGCTTGATGAAACAGAACACAAGTATGCCTTTACATAATTGAAGTACATTGTTTGTAAGTTGTAATGCGCATAAATATATGGAATAATGTGATACGTTTCCAAATAAATATAGCTTCTCAAAAGATTGGCACAGGAAGATTACAAAGGTTCAGCTATGGAGTGCATTTGACAGCTTGTGATTACAAGCGGCAGTCCCTGGACACAAATGGAGGCTTTATTATAGGTACCATTAGCCAGACACTGGCTCAAAGGCACAAACATTACTCGTCACTTTTCTTTGTTTTTTATTAGAGCCAGAAACCGAAGAATAACTACGTAATAGTATGTTCTTTCTCCTTTTAGTTCATCTTTTCTTCTTATTATTATCATCATTATTTCTGATGCAACAGGCAGCGAAGGGGAGAAATGATGGAAGAGCTTTGATCGAAAATAATCTCCATGGTAACAACAGGCTTTTGCCTTTTTTTATCATTTTTGAGATCTCTCTCCTGATTGGTCCCACACTCTTTCTCTATTTTCCTACGTATACTCAGCCAGACAGAGCCAACCATAACTAAAACATCTATTCACATAAAGATAATTTTTCAGTAAGGCTCTTGGTTGATATCTAGATGTCAGCTCGTATCAGGCTTTTGCTGTAGATTGACAAGCTGCTCTTTTGGGAAGGAGGAGAACAGACGAAAATGAAAAGAAAACGTCAGCATGGTCAGGTAACTTGCTATGATTCTTCACATTCCTGCTCTGAGAGAAACTGCGCCTGCTTGCTGTGCAAGATATTTGTTACTGCTCCTGGTCATTGCTTCAGGTTTAAGATCTATCATTCAGGACTCAGCCTGGGAGTTCTGTTTCATCTGCAAGGATGATGTATTACGTCAGTGTTCAGTGTCTGACAGAGACAGGGACCTGTTGCTCTTTACTATGCTTTAGGGGTTCAGATCTGTAAAGGATATTTGTAACAGGACAGCAGTTCTTATTTGCCACCATGAGACTTTCTGGAACATTCTCTGATATCCCCTTACCTAGTATGCCACTACACTCTGAGAGTTCTAAACCCACACACTGCAATTCTCCCTTGTTATCATCTTGTTACCATCGAAGGTCTCAGCTGCTTTCCATTACATTTTAATACAAATTCTAACATCAGGTTTACCTTCTTATTGTTGGTATTAAACAGCTCTATGTTCATACATGAATCTAAGCATACTTCTTTCTTTAGGGATAGTCAGAACAAACCGTTGACAGATAAGGTTACCATTCAAAAATTTCTTTTCTATTATTTCATTTTAAACTTTGAATCTTAACACACTAAGCTTTCCAGCTGCAACCTAGTATCCATGAGTCATAGCATGTATGATATGTATGATGCTTTAATTGTATTGCTTTGTCTTAATCACTATTTAATATCTATCAATGAACATTTTTTTTCAATTGTGTTTAGTAGATGTCATCCTGTGATTGTTGTGTGTTCGGGGCAATTTTTTTAAAATTCAAGTTTCTCTTCTTGTGCATAATCTAGGAGTCTCAAATTCATTTACTTTGATCTAAATATTGATTTGTGGTAGAATCAATTGATTTTAATAGGTTGAATCTATCATGCTATATCATGACAGGGTTATATTAAATGTTGGTGTCTCATTAGTTTTAAGCTCATTAAAATTTGTTTAGAACAGAAAGTCATTTTTTCAGTCTTTACCAAGTTTATCATCCCTATTGTCCTGGTAACTTTGTAGTTAACTATAGTTTTGTGGCTCAGTAATTTGTCTTAATGCTCTGTCCATCATGTGTATTCTTTTTGCCTCTATATATCTAGCATAACTTTACTTTGAAAATTTATCAGTTTGGGGGTCTCATTTAAGAGAAATGAATGTGCATCTGAAAGACCAAGCAGGGAATTTTAGTTAAAAAGGATTAAAGACAGAGGTTTATTAGAATTTTTGGAAGATTTATTGTGTATTGCACAAGTAATGACTATCAATTTGACAGATAAAAATTATAAGAGCCTTTGCCCGTTATAGAAGAAAGTAAACACATATCAAAGCAGATAATGGTTGAGACCCTAATTTTTAAAAAATTTGAATGGCCATGATAGTAATGTGTTGCCTTTATAGTAGTATTCTTCTCAGAATACTTCCTTGGAGGAAGGATTCTAAATGAAAAAAAAATATCTGTTATCAAATTTGTTGTTTATATATCTGGAATGAATGAAAAGGTAGGTCCTGTTTCTCAGGGTTCTGATATTTTTTCCATGAGGGGCTTTAAAATATAAATGTAATACTAGTCAAAAATCTACCCTCATTGGTAGGAAGCTCTTTAGGTACCAATAAGAATCCACTACGCTCAAATCCTAGTCACTGTGGAAAATTGCATGTTTCACAGTTAAAGTTGCAGTCTACAAGTATCTTTCATTAAGTTCAATCAAGATAAGATTTTTTTCTACATAGAAAAAAGTTTTTATTGTATTAAATGTCAATTTGGATGGAGGTAAGAATTGATATTTATTTTCATACTTCACTTATTCAAATACTTGTGAAAAAAGAAATCATAGTCTTAAGTAAAGAAACACCTGGTATTGATTGGTAAAATCCTCTACATTTGTGTTTATTCTCATCAGCTATTACTACACTCCATGTGTATTAATTCAGGTCTCCATTTCTAAGTTTCATCATTTGCTTCACCTTTGCTTTTTACTCAAAAATATGTCTAAAAGGTTTTTAATAACAATTTTCTAGTGATGCTATGAAAAATGTGCGTCAGCAGTCAGTAAACCACTGTAGTGTGAATATCATGAGTCATTCATTTAACACTATCTAATGCTTAGAGAATCTTGAGAAAAGAAGATCTGAAAAAGAAAGAAAGGCTATAGGAATAGCTCAAGGTACCATCCAGTCCTCTAATCCAAGGCAAACTGTAGCCATCTAGGTCAGTCATCTAAGCCACCTGGTAAATATTAACTCTAGCTGAGCATGAAGTTTGACTCCATCCCCTCATTAAATGACAAGAAAGGGCAGCAGACCCTCACTCTAGTATCTGCACGCTCAGATAATATATTGTAGGAAAGTTTAAGTATACTTATTATATCCTTTTAAGAAGCTAGAAAATAAAGGCCAAGCACGAATATTTGAGTGTGATCTGTCATTTTTTTTTAGATATTTTCTTTATTTACATGTAAATTTTCCCTTTTCCAGGTTCCCCTCCAAAAAACAAACAAACAAAAACAACAAGAACAAACCCGTTTTGCCTCCCCCCTCCCCATGCCTGCCACCCCACCCTCTCCCACTTATTGGCCCTGGCATTCCCCTACACTGGGGCACAGAACCTTCACAAGGCCGAGGTCCTTTCCACCTATTGATGATCGAATTTGCAATCCTCTACTATACACATGCTGTCAGAACATTCAGTCCCACCCTGTATAGTCCTTGATTGGTGATTGGGTCCCTGGGAGCTCTGAGGGTACTAGTTAGTAATTGT
>JADRCD010158648.1:0-65621 GCA_019843815.1 Montemys delectorum
AGAAAGAAAGAAAGAAAGAAAGAAAGAAAGAAAGAAAGAAAGAAAGAGGGAAAGAGGGAGGGAGGGAGAGAGAAAAGGGAAGGAAGAAAAAAGAGAGACGAAACAAAGAAACTAAGAAACAAAGAAATTAAAGACATTCTAGAATTTAATGAATATGAAGGCACAACATACCCAAACTTATGAAACACAATGAAGCCAGGGCTAAGAGGGAAATTCATACCACTGAGTAATTTCATAAAGAAATTGGAGAGATACTACACTAGTAACTTGATAGCACATCTTAAATCTGTAGAAAAGAAAGAAGTAAATACACCCAACAGGAGTAGACAGCAGGAAATAAGCTCAGAGCTGAAATCAACAAATTAAG
The DNA here is from genome assembly GCA_019843815.1 of Montemys delectorum. Taxonomy (NCBI): domain Eukaryota; kingdom Metazoa; phylum Chordata; class Mammalia; order Rodentia; family Muridae; genus Montemys; species Montemys delectorum. The sequence continues at coordinate 368 of JADRCD010158648.1, forward strand.
AACAAAGAGAACTATACAAAGAATCAACAAAACTAAGAGCTGCTTCTTTAAAAAAATCAACAGGAAAGATAATCCCCTAGCCAAACTAACTAGAGGGCACAAAGACAGTATCCAAATTAACAAAATCAGAAATGAAAAGGAAGATATAACAACAGAAATTGAAGAAATTCAGAAAAATCTTCAGATCCTACTACAAAAGCCTACACTCAGCAAAACCAGAAAATCTAGATGAAATTGATGGGTTTTTTAGACAGAAACCAGGCACCACAGTTAAATCAAGACTGGATAAACTATCTAAACAGTCCCATAACCTCTAAACAAATAGAAGCAGTAATTAAAAAGTCTCCCAACCAAATAAAGTCCGGTAACATGATTTTAGTGCATAATTCTATCAGCTCTTCTAAGAAGAATTAATACCAATGCTTCTCAAACTACACCACAAAATACAAACTTAAAGAATACTACCTAATTCATTCTATGAAGCAACAGTTATGCTGATATCTAAACCACATAAAGACCCATCAAAGGAACCTTTAGAGCAATTTCACTTATTACTATTGATGCAAAATATACTCAAAATAATTCTAGCAAACTGATTCCATGAGCACATCAAATAGTGTTCCAATACTCCAATACCCACTTTCTCTCTCTTTATTCAATATATTACTCAAAGTTCTAGCTAGAGCAATCACACAATAAAAGGAGGTAAAGGGGACATAAATCATAAAGGAAGAAGTCAAGGTATCACTATTTGCAGATGATAAGATAGTATATGTGAGTGATCCCAACATTTCTACAGAGAACTCCTATAGCAGATAATAACTTCACCAAAGTGGCTGGACATAACATTTTCTCAAAGAAAAGAGTATCCTCTACCTACACAGAGGAAAAATTGGCTGAGAAACAAATTAATGAAACAGCATCCTTCACAATATTCACAAATAAGATAAAATATCTCAGCATAACGCTAACCAAACAAGTGAAAGATTTGTACAAGAACTTCAAGTCTCTCAAGAAAGAAATCAAAGATCTCAGAAGATGGAAAGATCTTCCATGCTCATAGGTTAGTAGAACTGCCATAGTAAAAATGGTCATCTGACCAAAAAGAATCTTCAGATTCAATGCAATCCCCATCAAAATTCTAACACAACTCTTCACAAAGAAAAAAAGAGTAATTCTCAACTTCATCTAGAATAGAAAAAACCCATGATAGAAAAAAACATTTCTCAAGAACAAAATAACTTCTGGGGGAATCACCACACCTGACCGCAAGTTGTTCTGCAGAGCAATAGTGATTAAAAACCTGAATGGTATTGGTATAGTAACAGACAGGTAGATTCATGGAATAGAACTGAAGAACCACAAGTAAATCCACACATCTATGGTTACTTGAACTTTGACAAAGAAGCCAAAACCATACAATGAGAAAAAGAATTTTTAACAAATGATTATAGTCTAACTGGCAGTCTGCATGTAGAAGAATGCAAAGTAATCCACTTATATCCTTGTACAAATGTCAACTTCTAGTGGATAAAGGACCTCCACATAAAACCAGATACATTGAATGTAATAGAAGAGAAAGTTGGAGAGAGCCTTAAACACATCTGTACAGGGGGAAATTTCCTCAAGAGAACAACAATGGCTCAGGATCTAAGATAAACAATTGAAAAATGGGAACTCATGAAACTGAAAAGCTTCTGTAAGGCAAAAGTCACTACCCATAGGACAAACACGGCAACCTACAGATAGAGAAAAGATCTTTACCAACCCTAAATCTGATAAAGGGCTAAATATACAAACAACTCAAGAAGTTAGGCTCTAGAAAACCAAGTAACCCAATTTAAAAATGTGGTACAGAGCTAAACAAAGAATTCTCAACTGAAGTATCTTGAAGAGCTGAAAAGCATCTGAAGAAATTAGCAACATCCTTGGTAATCAGGGAACTGCAAACCAAAAGGACCCAGAGATTCCACCTTTCACCAAAAAGAATGGCCAAGATAACAAACTCAGGCAACAGCAAATGATGGCAATCATGCAGAGAATGAGGAACACTGCTCCATCGCAGTGGAATTGCAAGTTGGAAAATCCACTTTGGAAATCAATCTGGCAGTTCCTCAAAAACTTGGTAATAGCTCTACCTGAAGACAAAACTATCCCACTCCTGGGAATATACCCCAAAGATGCTCCAGCATAGTGGAGCAAGTATACATGCACGACTATGTTCATAGCATCCTTATTTATAAACAGCCCAGATGTCCCTCAATGCAAGAATGGATACATAAAATGTGGTAGATTTACACAATGAGATACTACTCAGCTATTAAAAATATGACTTTACAAACTTTGTAGGTACATGGATGGTACCAGAAAATATCATCCTGAGTGTGGTAACCTAGACTGAAAATTACATACATGGTACATACTCACTGATAAGTGGATATTAGCCCAAAAGCTCAGAATATCCATGAAACAATTCACCAACCATTTGAAGTTTAACAAGAAGGAAGTCCAACATGTGTATAATTCAATCTCACTTGGAAGGGGTAACAAAATAATCATAGGCGGTAAAGGGAAGGAGAGACCTGAGAGGGAGAAAGGAGGGGGAAGACAAAAGGTTGGCACACCAGGTAAGGGAAGAGACAGGAGAGAAGTACAGAGAGCCAGGTGAATGAATAGAAATAAGAGACAGTGGGGGTGTGGGGAACTTGGTAGACCACTAAAAAGTCTTAGACACCAGGGATATGGGATGTTCCCACGAACAATGGTGATGAAATTAACTCATATATTCAATAGCAGGGATATAGAGCCTGAAGAGACCACCTGTAGCAGATAGACATGGGCCCCAGTGGAGGGGTGGGGCCACCCACCCATCTCAAAAATTTTAGCCCAGAATTGTCTATGTCTAAAGGAAATGCAGAGACAAAAAATGGATCAGAGACTGAAGGAAAAGCCATCCATATTCTGCCTCACTGTGCTATCCATTCCCTCAGTCTACAGATAACAAACCCCAACACTTGTTGATGCTAAGATATGCTTGCAGACAGAAGCCTGGTTTGGCTGTCCTCTGAGAGGCTCTGCCAGTACCTGACTAAGACAGATGTAGATCCTCACAGCCAACATTGGAGTGAACTCAGAGACCCTAAGGGAAGAGTTATGGAAAGGACTGAAGGAGCTAAAAGGGATTGCAACCCCATAGGAAGAACAACAGTATGAATTAAGTGGAACCCTCACAGCTCTCAGGAACTAAACCACCCATGAAAGAGTATACATGGACTGGTCCATAGCTCCTGCTACATATGTAGCAGAGGACTGCCTCATATAGCATCAGTGGGAAATGAGGCACACAGACTGGTGAAGGCTTGATACCCCAACATAGGAGGATGCTGTAGGAATGAGGCAGGAGTGGGGAGAGCACCCTCTTAGAGACAAAGAAGAGGGGAATGGATGGGGGTTCATGGAGGGGAGACCTTGAATGGGGATAACATATGACATGTGAACAAAATGATTAGTAAGTTAAAAAAGAGAAAGGAAAAATATAAAAAATAAAAGCTTAACAAAAACTGTGTCTTTGCCAAATACTTTTGTCAATACCATCACAGAGAATTAATATACAGAACAGATGAGAACTGGAAAAAATGAAAATAATAGATAAACCTTTCAGCAAGTGAACAAATTAGCTGGCTAGATATTTTCAAATAAAGTACAAATAATCCATAAAACATGAAAATATTAGTCATCCTAGATGTGCAAATCCAATCTACACTATCATTTTATAACAACTTTAAGAAGTATCATGCAACAAACAAACAAACAACAAATTCTGGCTCAAATAAGAAGAAAAAGGACTTTATTGTGGGTATGTAAACTTCTATACCCACATTAGAAACAAGTGTGGAAGTAATTTTAAAGACACCATCCAACAGACACACCTACATATTGATGTTTATCATGGTACTATTTGTAATAGCCAAGTTATGCACTCACCAGAAGTTCCCATGAGCAGATGGACTGATAAAAAAATATGATATATAAAGGATTATAAGAAACCGATGAGTCAAGATATAGAGTGGAGCTTTATTCACCCTGTGATAAAAAAATCATGTGGTTTACAAGAACATGGATCTTCTTTTCTTTTTATTTCTTCTCTCATACAATTCATCCAGACCACAGGTTAGTCCTCTCCCCATTCCTTCCAGCTCCCCACTACTACCTGGCCCAGATCTACTACTAATCCTCTATTTCCCTTCTGAATGCAGCAGACCTCCATAGGATATATGCAGAACACAGCATCATTGGTAATAACAATAGGTATAAAGCCTCTTATTCAGGCTGGATAGAGCAATGGAAAAGGAGGCAAAGGGTCCCAATAGCAGGTAAAAACATAAGAGACACTACCAATCCCACTATTCAGAGTCAAACAAAAATTCTTAGCTAAGCCAGCATAACATAAAATGCAGAGGACCTGTGCAGACCCACATAGGCTCTGTGAGTGTTATTTGGTCTGTGGCTCCCTATGACTTCTGCTTAGTTTATTCTATGCTCTGTGTTTTCCTGATGTCATTGATCACTCTGCCTCCTAATCCTCTTCCCCCTGCTCCTCTGCGTGGTTCTCCAAGTGATACCTAATATTTGCTTGTCTCTGCATCTGCTCTCATAAGCTGAGGAAAGAAACTTTTCTTGATGAGTGTTCAACTAAAGCTAAATAAGGCAGTCCCCAAAAAGACAAAAAAAGTTAATACTCTATAAAAAATAAATGGAAGAAAACAGGAAGATACAAGGAAAAGAACTCTGAGATATGTCTCCATCTGCTCAAGTATAAATCTCTAAGTCAAACTTTGTATACTGTTTCTAGGTATGATTCCTGATATGAAGAGATAGCAATCCAAGTGTCTAGTATTCAGTATGAAGAAATTAGTATGAATGTGTTACTATACATGTCATTTCTATTTTTGCAATCACAACTATGCAAGTCAAAGTCAGTCAAATCAAAGTCATGTAAGTAAATGCAGTCTGGGTTGATAAAAATTCTTTCATATTTAGTAGCTTGGGTTATAGGATACTTGGCTACAGCATTATGATGTCAGGTTACAGCATTTTCTGGTGAACTGTTTGAAATACCTAGACCATGCTTAAGAAAATTCTGAGTAATAATCAGCTCTATATCTTGGTGACTTATTAATGTTCCCCTTTAGATTCCTTCCTATAGAGCAACAAAACCAATCTTGTATATTTGGGTAATTGTTTCTTGTTATTGCTTTGAGCTAAGCAGTGTGATGTGCTGGTCTTAACTATCATTTCTTACTCTGGATGGACCTCCATATATTCTAAAATGAAAATAATTATAGAAGTAGTTCTTATAAACATGCATATGGCCATGCCATGAAATTACCAAGAAGTGAAATTTCTACTGACAGGAAATGAAAATTTAGTCTGAGTATTTTCTGAAAAGGAGATGTTGAATCCTAGAAGACACAAGTTGTACAAATTGGTTTAAATTCTAAGATCAAATGTAAGTGATAAAAAGATGTTTATAAACAGCACACCAAAAAGAAGTAACTAGATAGCCATAACATGACACTTTTTTTTAAGCTGACCACTTTAACCCTCCTTTGGTTCCTTGATCCCAAAATTTATTGCCTTAGCATAGAAGACTTTTCTGTGAATGATTGATCACATATCCAGACCTCCACCAACATAAAAAAAAAATACATGGCCCTTAGAGGCCTGCCATGACAGGGTGAAAAGACACTATTACTAAAGACACAAGACATTATATTTGTTGAGGATGGTTTCCAGTATGGTTACCTTCAAAGTGCCCAAGTGCTTACACAACTAAGAGAGAGAAAAACCAAAGTCTCTTATTCTCTGAACATTGGCCAGTTGTGCATCTCTATGTTAGTTATCGTCTACTGAAAAAAAAAAATCTGTGTTTTCATTTTATAAGGCAATGGTCTATGGACAAAATAAGTCCTGAAGAATGGCTTTACTATTCTGTCCATCTCATAATTAACAATAATAGTTTCTCCCTTAAGGCATACAACATGTCTACCCACAAGTTCTTGGTGCCAGATATGAGCGTTATGGAATGGGCTTTAACTCTAATCATAAAATGTTTGCCTACTCCCATAATATCTATGCCATTAAGGTACCAGTGGGCATATCATTCTAGGCTAGATGTTAATGTACTAAACAGGGTGCATGGATTTGTAAGGTCAATGATTACTTTAATTCTCTGGTAGCATGCCCAGTGTCTTCCAGACCTACTCAGTAGAGATGAAGCTTATACGTTAATTATACATTCGTCATATCATTACAAAATGGGATAACTACCCTTCAATTTTATGTGACACTTTGTCGGTTTTATTACATATTTTCTTTATTTACATGTCATATGATACCTCTTTGTGACAGATGAACGTTATGGAATTGGCTTTAACTCTAATCATACATCTCATATGATACCTCTTGGTGCCAGATATGAGCGTTATGGAATTGGCTTTAACTCTAATCATAAAATGTTTGCCTACTCCCACAATATCTATGGCATTAATGTACCATTGGTATATCATTCTAGGATAGATGTTAATGTACTAAACAGGTTGCACAGCTTTGTAAGGTCAATGATTACTTTTATCCTCTGGTAGCACGCCCAGTGTCTTCCAGACCTACACAGTAGAGATGAAGCTTCCTGGTCAGAACCAGCTTTATTTCTCCATGTCCTGTGACTCAGTTATGTGATGTCTCTAAAACTAATGCTTTACCTTCAAATTCTGGTGTGTAAATAAGAACATTGCAACAGGATATAATGTTTGGGGTATTATGAGACCTCACTGGACAAGAACTCCAAAAGATGTATTCCATCCATTCTTATCACTGGGCTATTTATTTGTTCGTCCCTGTCATTTATATGGAGTATTGTTGCCTCATTTTACGGCAATATTTTTAAACAAAGAAAGAAAGAAAGAAAGAAAGAAAGAAAGAAAGAAAGAAAGAAAGAAGGAAGGAAGGAAGGAAGGAAGGAAGGAAGGAAGGTGGAAGAAAGAACGGGGGAAGAAAGAAAGAAGGAAAGAGACAGAGGGAAAGAAAGTGAGGAATGGAGGACAGAAGGAAGAAAGGAAGGAAGGAAGGAAGATGGAGGAGAGAGGGAGTAAGGGAGAGGGAGAGATGGAAGTAAGGAGGGAGCGAAGGGAGAGAGAGGGAGAGTGGGAGGTCGAACCACTGACAGATATAGGAATAGGTATTTCAGGAATCTTTTTTTTTTGGTTTTGTTTTGTTTGCTGTAGCACCGATTTTTATTTGGTATTCAACAAATTAATTATACATTGGTCACATCATTACAAAATGGGATAACTACCCTTCAATTTTTTGTGACACTTTGTCTTTTTTTATTACATATTTTCTTTATTTACATGTCATATGATACCTCCTTTACAGTTTCCCCTCTCAATTAAAGAAAATGAAAAAAACCTGTTCCCTCCCTGCCCCCTTGCTCAACAACCCACCCTCTCCCACTCCTGGTCCTGGCATTCCCATACACTGGGGCACAGAACCTTCACAAGGTCAAGGACCTCTCTTCCCATTGATGAACGATTAGGTCATCCTCTGCTATACATATGCTCCTAGAGCCATTATTTCTACCATGGGTACACTTTGGTTGATGGTTTAGTTCCTGGGAGCTCTGAAGGTACTAAGTATTTCATATTGTTGTTCATCCTAATGGGCTGCAAACACTTCAGTTCCTTGGGTCCTTTCTCTGGCTCCTTCACTAGGGATCCTCTGCTCAGTCTGATGGATGGCAGTGAGCTTCTACTTCTGTATTAGTGGGGTACTGTCAGAGCCTCTGAGGGGCAGCTATATCAGACTCCTGTCATCCAGCACTCTCTGGCACCCACAATAGTGTCTGAATTTGATGACTGAACATGGGAAGGGTCCCCAGGTGGAGCAGACTCTGGATTGTCCTTCCTTCAATGTCTGCTCCACAGTTTTTCTCTGCAAATTCTTCCATAGGTATTTTGTTCTGCCTTTTAAGAATGAACAAAGTGCCAGGTAGTGGTGGCACATGCCTGTAATCCCAGCACTTAGGAGGAAGAGGAAGGTGGATTTCTGAGTTCAAGGCCAGACAGGTCTACAGAGTGAGTCCCAGGACAACCAGGACTACAAAGAGAAACTCTGTCTCAAAAAAACAAAAATGAAAAAAAATAAAAAAGAATGAACAAAGTATCAACACTTTGGTCTACCTTCTTGAGTTTCTTGTGGTTTGTGGATTGTATACTGGGTATTCCAAGATTCTGGGCTAATATCCACTTATCAGAAAGTCAGTACAACGTGTCTTCTTTTGTAATTGGTTACCTCATTCAGGATGATATTCTCCACATCCATCCATTTCCTTAAGAATTTCATATATTCATTGTACTTAATACCTCAGTAGTACTCCATTGTGTAGATATACTCCATATTCTGTACCCATTCCTCTGTTGAGGGACATCTGGGTTGTTTAAGGTTTCTGGATATTATAAATAGGCCACTTTGAACATGATGGAGCATGTGTCATTATTACATGTTGGTGAATCTTCTGGGTATATGCCCAGGAGTGGTATAGCTGAGTTCTCTGGTAGTACTATGTCCAATTTCTGGAGGAACCACAAAACTGATTTCAGAGTGGTTGTACCAGCTTGCAATCTTGCCAGCAATGTAGGAGTGTTCCTCTTTCTCCACAACCTTGCCAGCATCTGGTGTCACCTGAGTTTTTGATCTTAGTCACTTTTACTGGTGTAAGATGGAATCTCAGAGTTGCTTTGATTTACATTTCCCTGATGACTAAGGATCATGAACATTTCTTTATGTGCTTCTCAGCCATTTAAGACTCCTCAGTTGAACATCCTTTGTCTACAAATAATATAAAATACCTTTGTGTGACTCTAAATAAGCAAGTAAAAGATCTCTATGACAAGAACTTCAAGTCTATGAAGAAGGAAATTGAAGATCTCAGAAGATGGAAAGATCTCCCATTCTCATGGATTGGCAGGATTAATATATTAAAAATGGCCATCTTGCTGAAAACAATCTACAGATTCAGTGCAATTCCCATCTAAATTCCAATTCAATTCTTCACAGACTTAGAAAGTGCAATTTGCAAATTCATCTGGAATAACAAAGACCTAGGATAGGAAAAACCATTCTCAACAATAAAGGAAACTCTGGTGGAATCACCATCCTGGAACTTGAGCTGTACTACAGAGCAATTGTGATAAAAACTACATGGTATTGATACAGTGACAGGCAGGTAGATCAATGGAATAGAATTGAAGACCCAGAAATGAATCCACACACTTGATCTTTGACAAAGGAGCTAAAACCATCCAGTGGTAAAAAGGCAGCATTTTCAAAAAATGGTGCTGGCTCAACTGCCAGTTAGCATGTAGAAGAATGCAAATTGATCCATTCCTATCTCCTTGTACAAATCTCAAGTCCAAGTGGATCAAGGAATTCCACATAAAACCAGATACACTGAAACTAATAGAAAGAAAGTGAGAAAGAGTCTCGAGCACATGGGCACAGGGGAAAATTTCCTAAAGAGAACACCAATAGCTTATGCTCTTTTTTATTTTATTAGATATTTTCTTTATTTACATGTCATATGATATCTCCTTTCCCAGTTTCCCCTCCAAACACCCCCCCCCAAAAAAACGGAAAAAATCAAAAATAATAAACCCCGGCAACCTCCTCCTTCCCCTCTGTTCACCACCCTACCTTCTCCTGCTTAATGACCTGGCATTCCCCTGCACTGAGGCATAAAACCTACAAAGGGCCAAGGGCCTCTCCTCCAATTGAAGACCAACTTGGCCATCCTCTACTATATATATGTTGCTGGAGTATTTAGACCCACCATGTGTACTCTTTGGTTGGTGGTTTAGTCACTGGGACCTGTGAGGGTACTAGTTCATATTGTTCTTTGTCCTAACTGGCAAAACCCCTTCAGCTCCTTGGGTTCTTTCTCTAGCTCCTTCATTGGGGACCCTGCACTCAGTTCAATGGATGTCTGTGAGCCTCTACTTCTGTTTTAGTCACGTTCTGTCAGAGCCTCTCAGGAGACAGCCATATCAGGCTAGATTGTCCTTCCTTCAGTCTCTGTTCCATAGTTAGTCTCTACAACTCCTTCCATGAGTATTTTGTTCCACCTTTTAAGAAGGAATGAAGTATCCACATTTTGGTCTTCTTTCTTCTTGAGTTTCTTGTGGTTTGTGGATTGTACTTCATGTATTCCAATCTTCTGTTCTAATATCCACTTATCAGAGGGTGCATACCAAGGATGTTCTTTTGTAATTGGGTTAATTCACTTAGTATTATATTCTGCAGATCCATCCATTTCCCTAAGAATTTCATAAATTCATTGTTTTAATAGCTGAGTAGTACGCCAATGTGTGGATGTAACACAATTTCTGTATCCAATCTTCTGTTGAGGGACATCTGGGTTGTTTCCAGTTTCTGGCTATTATAACTAAGGCTGAGATGAACTTGGTGGAGCATGTGTCCTTATTACATGTTGGAGCATCTTCTGGATATATCCCCAGGAGTGGTATAGCTGGGTCTTCTGATAGTACTATGTCCAGTTTCCAGAGTAACCACCAAACTGATTTCCAGAGTGGTTTACTGACTTGCAATCCCACCAGCCATTTTGTCCTATTAACAGTGTCTTTTATCTTACAGAAGTTTTGCAACTTTATGAAGTCTTTTTTCTCAATTCTTGATCTTAGAGCATAAGCTATTGGTGTTCTGTTCAGGAAATATTCCCCTGTGCCTTTGTGCTTGAGGCTCTTCCCAACTTTCTTTTCAGAAATAATCAAACTTGGTCTGAAATCAACCAAATAGAAACAAAAATAGTTGAATAATTTTCTAAACAGACACCAAGTACAAAAGTTAAATAAAGATCAGATCAATGATCTACACAGTCTCATATATGCTAATGAAATAGAAATAGTCATTAATTATCCCCCAACCAAAAAAAGCCCAGGACCAGATGGGTTTATTGCAGAGTTTTATCAAACCTTCAAAGAAGACCTAATACCAATACTCCCCAAAATATTCCACAAAATGGAAACAGAAGGTACTCTACTCAATTTGTTCTATGTAGCCTCAATTATATTTATACTTAAACTACACAAAGCCCTAACAAAGAAGGAAAACTTCAGACTAAATTCCCTTAGGAATATCAATGCAAAAGTACTCAATATAATTCTTGCAAACCAAATCAAAGAACACATTAAAATGATCATCCACGATGATCAAGTAGCCTTCATCACAGGAATGCAGGGATGGTTCAATATATGGAAATCCATCAACGTAATTCACTATAAAAACAAACTCAAAGAGAAAAATCGTATGATCATCTCATTAGATGCTGAGAAAGCATTTGACAAATCCAACATCCCTTCATGATAAATGTCTTGGAAAGATTAGGAATTCAAGGCCCATGCTTAAACATAGTAAAAGCAATATACAGAAAACCAGTAGCCAGCATCAACCGAAATGGAAAAACTGGAAGCAATCCCACTAAAATCAGGGACTATACAAGGCTGCCCACTCTCTCCCTACCTATTCAATATTGTACTTGCAACCCTTGCCAGAGCAATTAGACAACAAAAGGAGATCAAAAAGATATGAATTGGAAAGAAAGAAGTCAAAATATCACAATTTGTTGAAGATATGATTGTAGACTTAAGCAATCCCAAAAATTCCACCAGAGTGCACATAAACCTGATAAACAACTTCAGCAAAGTAGCTGGATCTAAAATTAACTCAAGCAAATCAGTGGCCTTCCTCTACACAAAGGATAAACAGGCAGAGAAAGAAATTAGGGAAAAAATACCCTTTACAATAGTCACAAATCATATAAAATAACTTGGTGTGACTCTAACTAACCAAGCAAAAATCTGTTTGACAAGAACCTGAAGTCTCTGAAGAAGGAAATTCAAGATCTCAGAAGACGGAAAGATCTCCCATGCTCGTGGACTGGCAGGATTAATACAGTAAAAATGGCCGTCCTACAGAAGGCAATCTACAGATTCAATGCAATCCCATCAAAACTCCAACTCAATTCTTCACAGACTTAGAAAGTGCAATTTGCAAATTCATCTGGAATAACACAAAATCTAGGATAGTGAAAAGTATTCTCAACAATAAAGGAACCTCTGATGGAATCACTATCCCAGACCTTAAGCAGTACTGCAGAGCAATTGTGATAAAAACTGCATGGTATTGGTACAGTGACAGGCAGGTAGATCAATGGAATAGAATTGAAGACCCGGAAATGAACCCACACACCAATGATCACCTGACCTTTCACAAAGGAGCTAAAATCATCCAGTGGAAAAAAAGACAACATTTTAAACAAATGGTGCTGGCTCAACTGGCAGTAAGCATGAAGAAGAATGCAAATAGATCCTTTCTTTATCCTTGTACAAATCTCAAGTACAAGTGGATCAAGGACCTCCACATAAAAGTAGCTTATGCTCAAAGATCAAGAATTGACAAATGGGACATCATAAAATTACAAAGTTCCTGTAAGGCAAAGGACACTGTCACTAGAATGAAATGGCAACCAACAGATTGGGAAAAGATATTTACCAATCCTATATCCAATAGACGGCTAATATCCAATATATACAAGGAACTCAAAAATTTACACTCCAGAGGACCAAATAACTCTATTAAAAAATGGAGTACAGAGTATTTCATGAATCTTAAAGCAGGTTTACATTTGTTCTCTGTGAAAGTTTTTGAGTTGTGGTAACCCTCGTCATAGTTCCTCATCTGCTCTACTCTCTCACCAACCATTCTTGTCTCATTACTCTTATTTATTTTTTGTGCACCCTTGAAAATGCACACACACACACACACACACACACAGAGAGAGAGAGAGAGAGAGAGAGAGAGAGAGAGAGAGAGAGAGAGAGAGAGAGAAAGACTAGCCATTTTTAATTTGCTAATCTCAGTGGGTATTCCAAATGATAAACATATGTAAATAATCATAGCTAACATCCACAAATGAGAGAAAATTTGTAAAACTTGTATTTCGGGGTCTGATTTGCTTCATTCAGAATGCCTGTTTCCATCATCATACATTTTGTCAGAAATTCATAATTTCATTTTTCTTAGCAGCTGTATAATTTTGTGGAAATATACCTCATTTCCATAATCAGATTGTTTTCATTTCCTAACTATTGTGACCAGAGCAGAAATTAACATGGCCAAGTGAATAACTCTGTAGGAGGATATATAATCATTTGGGTGTATGCATGCCCAAGAGTAGAATAACTGGATCAGAAAGTATATCTGTTTCTACGATTTCAGGAATGTGATCTCTGATTCTGATAGAGGTTGCACCTCTCTACACTCCCACATCCCACACCCGCATCCAGATAAATATGTGTTTCCATTCACTAGAGTTGTTGTTTTTTTTTTTTGTTTTTTTTTTGTTTTTGTTTTTTTTTTTAACATTGTTGTTTATCTCTTAGAGGCAGGTTGCTTTTTATTTTAGGCGTTCCCATTAGGACAAGATAAAATCTCAAGCATCATCATAGTTTGCATTATTCTAATTGATAAAGATTTTGAACACTTTTAAAACATCTCTTAGCCATTCTCTTTTTTTTTCAGAAATCTATTTTTACATTCATGTCTCATTTTTAGTTGACTTGTTGGTTTTTCTGACATTTAGTTCTTTTACTTCTTTGCATATATTCATGATCCTAACACTTTCAGATAAATAACTACTAAAAATAATTAGTATTGCCATTCTGTAGGCTGTCTTTTTGCTCAAATGATGGGGTTCACTGTTGAACAGAGTCTTTGTATTTCAAGAATAAGAATTGCATGTATCAGTTGTCAGTTTTATTGCCTATACTATCAGAGTTCCTGTGCTATTAATATCTATCTAAAATCCTACTTAGTCTCCTCCTCTAGTAAATATAGTTCTAGTTTGTGCTAAGGACCTGATCCAAATGGAGTTGAGGTTCCCACTCGTGAGATATGTGGATTTAGTCCTATTCCTCTGCACGTACTTATTAAGTTTAACTAGCAGCATTTCTTGAAGATGCTGGTTTTTTTCAATAATGCGTACTAGTAGGATTTTTATCAAAAACTAGGTGGATGTACAAATGTGTACTTCTGTGTGGATCATCAGTCCTATTTCATTGATAAAGTAATCTATTGTGTTCCATTGCTGTGCTAATAAAATTGCTGTGGCTCTTTGATTTAGCTTGAACTCTGAGATAGAAATGCCTCTAGGAATATTTTTTATTATTCAAAATTTGTTAGGTTATCTTGAGTCATTTGTCATTCTATATGAAATTACTGTTTGTATTTTAGTATCTGTGAAGTACTCCACTGAAATTTTGATGGAGATTGCCTTGAATATATAAATTGCTTTTGGTACCTTGGCCATTTCCACACTATGAACCCTTATGATCCATGAGAAAGCATTTGACAAGATCCAACACCCCTCCATGATAAAAGTCTTCGAAATATCAGGAATTCAATTCCTATAATAAAAGAAAGTAAAAGCAATATATAGCAAATCAGTAACTAACAACAACCTAAATGAAGAGAAACTTGAAACAGTCCCATGAAAACCAGGGACTAGACAAGGCTGCCCACACTCTACCTACCTATTCAATATTGTACTTGAAGTACTAGCCAGAGTAATTAGAAAAAAAAAGGAGTTCAAATGGATACAAATTGGAAAGGAAGAAGTCAAATTAGCACTATATGCTGATGATATGATAGGATACTTAAGTGATCCCAAAAATTCCACCAGAGAACTCTTAGACCAGACAAACAATTTCAGCAAAGGAGCTGATTATAAAATTAACAAAAGCAAATCAGTAGACTTCCTCAATACAAAGGAGAAACAGGCTGAGAAAGAAATTAGGGAAACAACACCCTTCACAATAGGTACAAATAATATAAAATACCTTAGTGTGACTCTAACTAAGCAAGTGAAATGTCTGTATGACAAGAACTTCAAATCTGTGAAGAAGGAAATCAAAGAAGATGTCAGAAGATGGAAAGATCTCCCATGCTCATGGATTGGCAGGATTAAAATAGAAAAATGACGATTTTGCAAAAAGGAATCTACAGATTCAATGAAATCCCCATCAAAATTCCAACTCAATTCTTCACAGAGTTGGAAAGAGAATTTTGCTAATTCATCTGGAATAACAAAAAAACCTAGGATAGTGAAAACTATTTTCCACACTAAAAGAATTTCTGGTGGAATCACCATCCCTGATCTTAAGCTGTACTACAGAGCAATTGTGATTAAACCTGCATTGTATTGGTACAATGACAGGCAGGTAGATCAATGGAATAGAACTGAAGACCCAGAAATGAACCCATACACCTATGGTCACTTGGTCTTTGACAAAGGAGTCAAACCATCCAGTCGGGAAATTAAAACAGCATTTTCAACCAATGATGCTGGTTCAACTGGCAGTTTGCATGTAGAAGAATGCAAATTGATCCATTCTTATCTCATGTCCAAGTGGATCAAGGACCTCTACATGAAATCAAATACACTGAAAAAAATAGAAAAGAAAGTGGGAAGAGCCTTGAGCACATGAGTACAGGGGAAATTTTTCTGAAGAGAACACAAATAGCTTATGCTCTATGATCAAGAATTGACAAATAGGACCTCATAAAATTACTAAACTTCTGTAAGGTAAAGGACACTGTCAATAGGATAAAATAGCCATCAAAAGATTGGGGAAAGATCTTTAACAATCCTATATCCGATAGAAGGCTAATATCCAATATATACAAAGACCTCAAGCCATTAGACTCCAGATAACCAAAAAACCATATTAAAAATAGGGTACAGAGCTACTTAAGGAATTATCAACTGAGAAATACCAAATGACTGAGAAGCACCTAAAAAAATGTTCAACATCTTTAGTCATCAGGGAAATGCAAATCAAACAAAGATTCAACCTCACACCAGTCAGAATGGCTAAGATCAAAAACTTAGGTGACAGCAGATTCTGGTGAGGTTGTGGAGAAAGAGGAACATTCCTTCATTGCTGGTAGGATGGAAAACTGGTACAAGCACTCTGGAAATCAGTTTGGCCATTCCTTAGGAAATTGGACACAGTACTACCTGTGAACCCAGCTATACCACTCCTGAACATATACACAAAAGATGTGCCAACATGTAATAAGGACACAGGCTCCCCTATGTTCATAGCACCCTTATGTATAATAGCCGGAAACTGGAAACAACGCAGATGTCCCTCAACAGAGGAATGGAAACAGAAAATGTGGTACATTTACCCAATGGAATACTACTGAACTATTAAAAACAATGAATTTGTGAAATTCTTAGGGAAATTGATGGATCTGGAGAATATTATCCTGAGTGAGGTAACCCAATCACAAAAGAACACACATGGTATGCACACACTGATAAGAGGATATTAGTCTAGAAGTTCGGAATACTCAAGATACAATCCACAAACCACAAGAAACTCAAAAAGAAGGAAAACCAAACTGTGGCTACTTCAATCCTTGTTAGAAAGTCTAATAGAATACTCATGGAAGGAATTACAGAGACAAAGTATGGAGCTAAGACTGAAGGAAGGACAATCCAGAGACTGCTCCACCTGGGGACCCTTCCCATATAAAATCATCAAAGTCAAATACTATTGTGGATGCCAGCAAGTGCTGGCTGGCAGGAGCCTGATACAGCTGCCTCCTGCGAGGCTCTGAAAGTGCCCAACTAATACAGAAGTGGAAGCCCAAAGCCATCCACTGGACTGAGCACAGGGTCCACAGTGAAGGAGCTAGAGAAAGGACCCAAGGTGCTGAAGGGTTTGCAGCACCTTAGGACGAACACCAATATGAACTAACTAGTACCGTCAGAGCTCCCAGGGACAAAAAACCACCAATCAAAGAGTACACATGGTGGGACCAATGGCTCCAGCTGCATATGTAACAGAGGACGGCCAAGTTAGTGATCAATGGGAGGGTGGGCCCTTGGTCCTGAGAAGGTTCTATGGCCCAGTGTAGGGGAATGCCAGGGCCATGTTGTGGAAGAGTGTGGGTTTTTGAGTAGGAGGAGAGAGTAGAGGAATTTTTTGTTCGTTTGTTTTTGGGGGGCTTTGTTTTTGTTTCTTTTTTGGTGGGAAACTGACATGTAAATATGACTGACATAATATGACATGTAAATAAAGGAAATATCTAAGAAAGAGAGAAAGAAAGAAAGAAAGAAAGAAAGAAAGAAAGAAAGAAAGAAAGAAAGAAAGAAAGAAAGGAAGGAAGGAAGGAAGGAAGGAAGGGAAAGACAAAGAAAGAAGACAATCTGGATTATCTGATACACAATTTCTGTGACTAGCATTAGCTATTGTGAATGTAAATTCTGTTTATGCAATCTCTACCATGCAAGTTTGTTCCAGGAAACCAGGGACATGAAGATAGTCCTAGTTGATCAAAATGGAGTAGAGTTCAAAGGCTTCAATCACTTGAAGCCAGGCAAGTTGCTCAGTGATGTCAGTCAGGTTATAATATTCAGTGCCTCACACTTTTGAATTTCTGGACCATGGTGATGAAAATTCCTGAAAGGGATCATCCTCCATTTTCTAGTCTCTTAATAGCCTTCCACCCACAGAGGTATGTGAACACCTCCTGTCCTGCCACAATTCTTCACACTCACGCAGGGATACTATATTGTTCATCTGTGATGCGTTCATTTCTGGCATAAGGGGAATATTTCTCAGTCATGAGCTGTCTTTACATGCTGGGCTTGCTCTACTATGCCAAACACTGTGTTGCTTCTAAGCTTCGGTAAGTGAATACAGCCTTCTTACTTAGGAGCCTGCCTTCCACTGCTGTCTTTCCCTTGTCTGTGTGACTTTTCCCCTAACCATTATATTGGTCCCATCTTCCTGACTGTAGCAGCTTGGTAGCTTCCTTCATAGTAAATATTCCTTACTATAAAATCATATTATTTTTAGTATTCTTTTCATTGTTTAAACTCTTATACATATATGACAGGATGGTTCCAGACTAAGTGGCACCCTGTTCTTTCTTTTATTGTGAAGTTCCCCTCCCTTTCAAGCTAGATAGAGACCAGAGACAAGAGCAGATATGCTTGATATAACATTCCTTTACTACACATTTGCTTCTCCAGGATTCAAAGAGAGTGAAGAAAAAAAGAAAGAAAGAAAGGAAGGAAGGAAGAACAGCTTTAAAATGTCCCAGATAGAAGAAGCCTTGAACGTCATCATCAACACCTTCCACAGATACTCTGTAAGAGAGCTAGACGCTGACACCTTGAACAAGTAGGAATTCAAATTTTTTCTGAAAAATGAGATGCCAAAATCTTCCAAGGTAAGGCTTGATTAGTTTGGGAGGATGATCCAGTCTGCAGCAGTTAGGGATAAAATGATAGGACCTTCCATAAAGGTAGAGCAAGGGCACAGTCAGTGGTTACTACCAGTTAGAATGCCAGGATAGAAACTGTCAGTCAGAAATTGAATATCTGTAATGTATAAGGTCATGTTCTGGGCAGACACATGGAAAGGTGAATCTGGAACTGAAAATCCTGGTCATAGATACACATTAAGAAAAGATAGAAAACCAATTTTGTCTGAGAGTAGGGGAATGTGAAAAGTCCTATGGGTGATGCATGCTGTTTGCAGCAGAGATGAGTGGGCTAGAGAGACCACTTACTTTGCAGTGGTGACATTTGACTTGAGACTTCATCTCTGATAATGAACACACTTGAGGACAGACCTAACAAGACAATGAAAGACATTAATCAAGGGTATTAGAGTAGACTTAAGGGCCTAGGGAAGAAAATGCAGAAGTCAAGAGCATGTGGAGAGCCAGATTCACAGAGCTCACATGAAGAATCACTATCAAATGTCAGGAATATCCTGCACTCAAGAAATGACTAGCCAACTCTAGCTAAAGAGATTCATTCCAAAAGCATGTGTGTCGTTTTCAAATGCATATGTACAAACATAGATGAAAATGAATAAGACAAGTGACATGGGTGCCAGTGTCAGTCCATGCCATGCATGTTCTTTTGGGTCTTGGTTATCATTCTCACGATGATATTCTCCACTTCCATTCACTTGCCTGCAAAACACACGATGTCCTTGTTTTGAATATATAACTAGTATTCCATTATGTAAATAAATCACATTTTTTGTATCCTTTCTTCAATTGAGAAACATCTACCCAGATGTTTCTAGCTTCTGGCTATTACAAATAAGGCTGCTATGAACATGGTGGAATTTATTTCCTTGTTATATGTTGGAGAATCTTTTGGGTATATGCCCAGGAGGGCTATACCTTGGTCTGCAGGTGAAACAGTTTCCAATTTTCTAAGGAACCATCAGGTTGATTTCCAGAGTGCTTGTACCAGCTTGTAATCACACCAGCAATGGAGGAGTGTCCTTCTTTATCACTTCCTCACCAGCAATTGCTGTCACTTGAGTTTTTGATCTTAGTCATTCTCATTTGTGCTAAGTGGGATATCAAAGTTGTGTTGATTTGTATTTCCTGATGACTAAGAATATTGAACATTACTTTAAGTGTTTCTCAGCCATTTGAGATTTCTTTGTTAGGATTTCTCTATTTAGTTCTATAGCCCTTTTTTAATTGGGTAATTTGGTTTTTTTGGAGGTTAACTTATTGACCTCTTTATATATTTTAAATATTAGATCTGTATCAGATGGAGTGTTAGTGAAGATCCTTTCCCAATCTGTAGGTTACTATTTCATTCTATTGATTTTGTCTTACAGAAGCTTTTCAGTTTCACAAGTCCAATTTGTCAATAGTTTATCTTAGCGCCTGAGCCATTGGTCTTCTGTTCATGAATTTTTCCCCTGTACCAATGAGTTCAAGGCTATTTCCCACTTTCTCTTCTATTAAATTCAGTGTATCTGATTTTATGTGGAGGTCCTCAATCCACTTGCACTTGAGCTTTGTACAAAGTGTTAAATATGGATCAATTTGCAATCTTCTACATCAGACTGGCAGTTAGACCAGCAACATTTGTTAAAATGCTCATTTTTTCCTCTGTATAGTTTTGGCATCTTTATCTAAGATCAAATGACCATAGGTATCTGGGTTTATTTCTGGGTCTTCAGTTATGTTCCATTGATCATCCTGTCTGTCCCTATACTATTGCTCAGTAGTAGCGATTGATGTCAGAGATGGTGATTCCCCCAGAATTTCTTTAAGTGTTGAGAATTGTTTGTGCTATCCTACATTTTTTATTTTTTTCCATGAAGATGAGAACTGCTTTTTCCATGTTTGTGAAAAATTGAGTTGGAATTTTGATGGGGATTACAGTGAGTCTGTAGATTGCCTTTGACAGGATGGCCATTTGTACTATGATAATCCTACTAATTCATGAGCATGGGAGGTCTTTCCATATTTGAGAACTTCTTCAATTTCTTTTTTGAGGACTTGAGTTCTTTTCCTACAAAACTTTCACTTGCTTGGTTAGAGTTACACCAAGATATGTTATATTATTTATAAACTTTGGTACATGGTATCTGTCTAGAAAATTATCCATTTCATCAAATTTTCCAGTTTTGTCAAGTATAGACTTTTGTCATAAGAAATAATGTTTTGTTTTTAATTTTCTCAGTTTCTGTTGGTATGTCTCCCTATCATTACTGATTTTGATCCTTTAAATTTTTTGTTTATTTACATTCCAGTCATTGCCTCTCCTCTCAGTCCCCCTCATTTCATTTCTAACTGGCTTTGCCACTGTGAGGGTGGCCCCTCTTCAATGGAACCACAAGTCTCTAGAGTATTAAGTTCATCTTTTCTCACTGAGGCAAGACCAGGCAGATTTCTGCTACAGATGTGCCAGGGATCTCAGACTGGCCTATGTATGCTCCTAAACAACTTCAGTGCCTCTTTCTCAGTTTCCCTTTTCATTTCTGATTTTATTAATTTGGGTATTGTCTCTGTGCCCTTTAGTTAGTTTGACTAAGGTTTTATTTATCTTGTTGATTTTCACAAAGCACTTGGTTTTGCTGAGTCTTTGTATTATTTTCTTTATTTCTAATTGGTTTGTTTCAGTCCTGAGTTTGGCTATTGCCTGCCATCCACTCCTATTGGGAGTTTTTGCTTCGTTCTCTTCTAGAGCTTTCAAGTATGTTATTAAGTTGCTAGCATCTTAGGATCTCTCCAATTTCATTATGAAGGAACTTAGTGCAAAATGTTAGATCATGATTAATGTATCCAGCTGATACCTGTGTCTTTTTATTGGAGAATAGTGACTGTTGATGTTCAGAGATTTTAAAGACCAATGAATGTTAGTTCCTGTTATTTTTGGTTTTGGAGGTGATATTATTTGTGTGTCCCATAAGTTTGTGCATGTTATGCCTTTATTTTTGATGAATTCTAGAAAATCTTTAATTTCTTTCACTATTTCTTCCCTAACCAAGTTATAATTGACTAGAGAGTTGTTCATTTTCCATGAGTATGTGGACATTGTGTTGGATTTGTTATTATTGAAGTCCAGCCTTAGTTTTTGGTGATCTGATAGGATGCATGGGATTATTTCAATCTTCTAGTATCTGTTAAGGTGCATTTTATGTCCAATTAATTATATGGTCTATTTTGAAAAGTTCCATGAGGTGCTGAGAAGATGGGACATTCTTTTGTCTTGGGTGAAACGCTTTGTAAATATCTGTTAAATCCATTTGATTCATAACATTTGTTAGTTTCACTGTGTCATTGTTTATTTTCTGTTTCAATTACATGTCAGTTTGTGAGACTATGATATTGAAATCCCATGCTATTATGGTGTGAGGTACAGTATGTGTTTTGAGCTTTTGTAAGTTTCTTTACAAATGTGTTTTCTCTCTCCTATTCCTGCTTCTCTCCCTTGCCTCTTGCCCACTTCCTCTACCTTGCTCCCCCTCTCTCCCCATCACCTTCCATGCCCTCTCCATGTGGTCATGCCATCCCCTATTTCTCTACTCTCTCCTTCTGTCTTTCTCTGCCTCTGCTACACTCTTAACTCCTCTCCCCATGCCCTAAATAAACTCTACTCTATACTAAAAATAAATGTGGTTTCCCTTTCATTGGGTGCACAGATGTTCAGAATTGAAGCTTTATCTTGGTGTATTTTTTCTTTTGATGAGTATGAAAAGCCTTCCATCTTTTTTCATTGCTTTGCTAGAAAATCTATTTTATCAGATATTAGAATGCCAACTCCAGATTGCTTCTTGAGACTATTTGCTTGTAAAATTTTTTCCACCTTTTAAATTTGATATAATATGTGTCTTTCTGACTGAGCTGTGTTTTCTATATGCAGCAAAATTCTATACCCTGATTAATGTATCCAGTAGATAGCCTGTGTCTTTTTATTGGAGAATAGACTGTTGATGTTCGGAGATACTGAAGACAAATGATTGTTAGTTCCTGTTATTTTTGTTGTTGGAGGTGATATTATGTGTATGTGTGATTGTCTTCTTTTTGGTTTATTGTGAAATCATTATTTCTTCTTTCTTTGGGGGGGGTGTACTTATCCTCTCTGTTTTGCTTCTGGTATCCTGTTTAGGGCTGAATTAGTAGAGAGATATTTTGTAAATTTGGTTTTGTCATGGAATATAATCATTTCTATGTCTATGGTGACTGGAAGTTCTGCTGAGTTTACTATCCAGGGCTGGCATCTGTTGTCTCTGAGGGTCTGTATGACATTTGCCAGGATCTTCTAGCGTTTAGCATCTCTCTTGAGAACTCTGGTGTAATTCTGATAGGTCTGCATTTATAAGTTATTTGGCTTTTTTACAGATTTAATATTCTTTCTTTGTTCTGTACACTTAGTGCTTTTATTATTATATGGAAGAAGAATTTTCTTTTCCGGTTCAACATATTTCTTGTTCTGTAGGCTTCTTGTACTCTTAATTCTTTCTTTAGAATTTGAGATAAAATCTCTCACACTCATCCCTACTTCTGATGGCAAGAACTAACAGCTGTCTCTATTCCACACACAGAAGGGGAAAACCAAAAATGACATGATGGAAGACCTCGACACAAATAAAGACAATCAGGTGGACTTCAATGAATTTGTAGTTCTGATAAGAAATAAATTAATTACAATGCATGAAGAGAGCCACAAAAATGCATCCTCAAGTGTCCATGGCCAGGGTTCCAGCAATGGACCAAACCTCTAAGAAGATAACCATGGCAGCTTTCTCAGCAGCTAATCAGAAGACTAAGCTGCTTCAATCGGGCCAACCAAACATATTGAGAGTACTGTGCCACAAATCATTATTTATAAAGCATTGAAACAAAGATCAATAAAGTTGCCATTCCACTGACTTCATGGTTTTTCTGCTTCCTAGACTTGTCCTTTACAAGAACTTGAACAGTAAACACATTTACTCTTCCTTGTATCTTACAACCCTCAACTCATTGTAGTGATTTGATCATCAACAACTTATATATCTGCTTTGAACTACTGAGATTCAACTATTCCCATAGCCCCATTTTGTACAAGTGCCTACTGTTTGAGTGGGAGTTCACATGTTTATCCTGTCAATTTGGCCATTCTCACTGAAAAATCAATAGCAGCTGGTCCTCCATCAACATGCCAGCCATTTCCAACCTAGGCCTAGCCCCTCTTCATTGTTCACTGCCCATAATGTCTCTAACACAACACTATTCCTCTAAAATTTTTCTATAACGGTCTCAGTTAGTGCTCTATATGGAAAGGAATAAATGAACTCTAGCAGTTAGAACAAAGGAGCGTGAGTGACTACAAACTTATGTATGAATCCATATTGCCTTTCTGGATGATTTTACAATTGTAGCTACCCTAGACTATATGTACTCTAAGCCTATGCTGACTGGCCTAAGAACTCTCGAGATATTTTTCTCTCTCCATTCTCCATATTGCCTAATAATTAAGGAGAACACAGATAAAAGTCACCATATTTTACCCAGTGTCAGTTCTGAGAAAAGAACACTATTCACTAGACTTTGATGGCAAACATTTCACTTATCTGGCTATATTGCACTATCAGAATCTTAATTGTCTACTTATAAAAGAACATCAGAGAACAGAAGAAAATCAATCCAAAAAAGCACTCTAAGTAGACATTGGAGAACAGGAGGAAGGTCAATATCAGTTCTGAAGAATTAGGAAAGTGCAAGAAACACAACTGGGAAAACATTTCTAGAAAATGAATGGTCGTAAGTCTGAAGAAAAAAAGAAAATGAGAACACATAGAAAACTGAAAGAGAATCAGAGACAAGGATGACAGATATGAACACTATACAAATGTTTTTACTGTCTTTAAGGGTGCAAATTTTAGTGACTAACTTGTCAAAGTTTGTTTATGAGGGCACCATGACTTTTAAGAATTGATATGGGAATATGAACAAAGGAGTACAGTAATGGAAGAAAAGGAGATCTAAAGACAAAGAATTTACTCCCTAAGAGAAAAAATAAACTGAGCAATGTAAAGAATGGTTTAAATAATATAATTCAAGAAAGTATGTGCATATTACAAGGTTATTGTTTTTCCCCAGGACTGTGGACTAGGATAAGAAAGACAGTGATGTACACTTAACATTAGAACTTAATTTTTTAATGAGCCAGATTGAAGAATAGTGAAGTCACTTATAGCAAAAAAAAATCACAGCATCATTAAATGGAGTAGGAGATAATCTATAAATCATGTATGACACAGAGACACACACACACACACACACACACACACAGAGAGAGAGAGAGAGAGAGAGAGAGAGAGAGAGAGAGAGAGAGAGACTACAATGAAATGAAGTCTCAGACTACAGTACCTAAGCTGTGCCTACAGAGCCACAGCACAAATAACTCAAGAATATAAATAAATCACCCAGGTATATAGGCAAAAATGATGTGGAACCTATTGGCAATCTACAGATATTCCCTCTACCCTGGTCAAAACAAAGCCACTTATGGACAGACTGTAATGCAGCTATTTATGGAGAGCCTCTAGCTACTCAATTTGACCAAGCCAGCATGTCCTTGGATATGGAACTCAAATTTTGTATTCCACACCGTAACTTCAATTTTTTAACCTTACTTTTAAAGATGGTGCTTAAAAGATTTATACTCCCATGTAGCCCACCCCCACCAGAGGTAGTGGAAAAGAAAAAAGGTATAGGAGAAGCAGACCTGTTTAGAAATGGTTCTTTGGAGCAACTCCCATCTGCATTGTCTGGAAAACAGCAGTTCAGTTCAATAGTTAACAGCTGCAGATCAATCCACTAGCCAACACTTCATGAAAACAGTGACAGTCCAATCCAGTAGGATTGCAATCCACTCAGGATAGCAAAAACAAATCAACACCAGTACCACTACCTAGCAGAGACAGCCAGGCCTCAGCCTCAGCTTCAGCCTCAGCTTCAGCCTCAGCCTCAGCCTCAGCCTCAGACTCAGACTTAGACTCAGACTCAGACTCAGACTCAGGCTCAGACTCAGACTCAGACTCAGCTAGAGTCAGCAGGAAAGACCAGGAAGAACACTGGAAGTTCTTGTCTGTGCCTCTCTCAGAAAACCTAAGACCATTGAGGACATAAGACCAATAATCATTGCTCAGCTAGCTCTACAAGCAAACCAAGTTCAACCTCTACCACTGTCCACTGAGTCCTTTTAATACTCTCTCCAAACCTCATGTGTCTCCACAGATCTTGCCTCAGCACATATGACTGTCTCAGCTGACTTCACTCTGTCAATTATCCTGAGTCCAAGGAAGCAGCAAGAAACTGCAGCAAACCACAAGAAGTTTTTTGTAAGTTTCTCTCTATGGACTCCTTACAAATGCAGCTCAACTACTCGATATAAGGTAGTAAGGACCAATACATGCAAGTCAACAGAAAACCTCATCATGTGTCCTTTCATGTGTTTGCTTTAGCAGAACATACTTTTTCCTGTATACACTTGGGCTAAACATTCTTAGTACATCGCCATCCAATTGACTTTCCAAAGAATGCTTAAATTTTCACTTCACCATGATACTATATTCACTACCATTAATATACCCTACATGTTTGCTTATAGTACTCAGCCTGATTATCAAGGCTTTGGGAAGCAGCCACTGCAAGTGACACACCACAACATGCTGATATGCCCACTGAGTCTAGTCAACCTCCTTTAGAGCTTCCAAACACCCAATACCTGTCCTCTAAGTTACTATTCACTCAAATCTTTACAAAGCTATGGTGGTTCAGAAATTCCTCTAAAATAAAGCCAGGCATACAAATAGCAGTTACCAGCATGGTTCTAAAGGAATGTAAATAGCTCGGAGAAACCCACAAAACAAATACAAAATTCATAATACACTAAGCATGAAGAACTTTTCTAAAGATTTTCTCAGCCATACAAGCCAAGATAAAAATACTATTTTAGTGGTTCATCAAATAGAGGAAGACAGCAACTTGGATCCATTGACATGAAAAGTCAAAGTCTTCATGAGAAACTGATTCCCACATTGTTCCATCTGTCTTCTCCATAAATGGTCAACTTGCTGTGAATTCCTGATACACCAAAAATACCCATGATGCATCCACAGACCATATGAAGTTCACAAGGAGGGAAGACATAAGTATGTCTGTCTTGGTTCTACTTAGAATTGTGTACAAAATAATCACAGAGAGAGGGAAGGATTTGGGAAGAGAAAGGAGGGCACCAGGGAAAACAGGTGGAAGAAGCAACTGTGGGAGAAGAAGGAGATGTTCAGAAGGTCAGGAAATTGAACAGAGATGTGTGTCACTGAGGGATGGGGACCTATGGATAGCCACCAGAAAGTCCCTGATGCCAGGGACTCAAGAGCCTCCCAACACCCATTAGGGATGGCATTAGCTGAAATACTTAACAACGGGGAGAAAGAACCTGTAGAGATCATATCCAGAGGTTAGGATCCCTGGTAGAAGGATGTGGCTACTCACCCATCTCTAAAATTTTAACCCAGAATTCCTCCAGTGTAAAGGAAATAAAAGGAAAAAGAATGGCGCAGAGAATGAAAGAAAGGCCATACAGAGAGTGCCCCACCTGGGGATTCATCCCATATGAAGACAACAAACTAAGACACTATTGCTGATGCCAAGAAGGGCTTGCTGAGAGTTTCCTGATATACTGTCTCCTGAGAGGCTCTACCAGAGCCTGACCAATACAGATGTGGATGCTAGCAACCAAGCATCAGACTCAACAAAGGACAAGTTAGGGGAAAGATTGAAGGAGCAGAAGGGGTTGTCAACTCCATAGAAAAAACAACGGTATCAGTCAACCAGATACCCCCAGAGCTCCCAAGAGCTAACCAAACAATGAAAGAGTACACCTGGAGTAACCTTTGGCTCATGCTGCAATGGATCAGTGGTTTATCTGGCATCAACTGGAGGGGAGGCCCTTGGTCCTGTGAAGTCTTGATGCCCCAGTATAAGGAAATGCTAGAGCAGTTAGATGAAAGTATGTGGATGAGTGGGTGAGAGAGCACCACTATAAAAGCAGGGGGAGGGGTCAGGGGACCAGGAGTTTGCAAAGGAGAAATCTGGAAAAGGGATAACATTTGAAATGTAAATAAATAAAATAACAAATAAAAATTAAATTAAATTTTAAAAATAAATGAATATTTCATTTGCAGGTAGGGTGAAATTCTTTGTGTATCATGTCCTGGTATATGATGCCTGATATGCAGAGCACAGTGGTCTAAATTGGCTAGTTTGCAGTTCTGGGAATTTCTCATGAGCTACTGTGCATGTCATTTCTATTTCTTCACTGACACCTATGTAAGTCAAAAGCATACAAGTAACAGACATAAAAACAAGGACAGGCTCAATTGATCACAAATCATTCATTCTCATTAGCTTGAGTTAGAGAGTAGTATTGTGATGTCAAGTTAAAAAATTCTTCTGTTAACTACTTGGGATTCCTGGGTCAGGCTTATGACAATTCTAAATAGCAATAAGTTTAATTTATTTTTATTAGATATTTTCTTTATTTACATTTCAAATTTTATCCCCTTTCTTCATTTCTCCTCCAACCCCACCCCCCTTCCCATCTTCCCTCTCCCTGTTCAGTAACCCAACCACTCCTCATTCCCTGTCCTGGAATTCCCTTACATTAGGGTATCAAGCTTTCACAAGACAAAGGGATATCCCTCTCATCAATGTTCCCCAAGGATATACTCTGCTACATATACAGTTTAAGCCATGAGTACCTCCATATGTACTGTTTGGTTGGTGATATTGTCCCTTGGAGCGCTGGGGGTAGTGATTGGTTCATATTCTTGTTCCTCCTATAAAGCTGCAAAACCTTTTAACTCCTTGGGCTCTTTTTCTAGCTCCTCCACTAGGAACCCTGTGCTTAGCCCAATGGGGGGCTGTTAGCATCCATTTCACTATTTGACAGGCAGTGGCAGAGTCTCTTAGGAGACATCTATATCAGACTAGTGTCAGTAAGCACTTGTTGGCATCCACAATTGTGTCTGGGTTTGGTAACTGTATATGAGATGGATCCCTAGGTGTGACAGTCACTGGATGGTCTTTACTTCAGTTTCTGCCTAAACTTTGTCTCTGTATTTCCTACCATGGGTATTTTAGTTCCCCTTCTAAGAAAGACCAAAGTAGCCACACTGTGGTCGTCATTCTTCTTGAGCTTCATATGGTCTGTGAATTGTATCTTGGACATTAGGAACTTCTGGGCTAATATCCACTTATCAGTGAGTGCATACCATATGTGCCATGTGTGTTCTTTTGTGATTGGGTTACCTCATTCAGGATGTTATTCTCTAGTTCCATCCATTTCCCTAAGAACTTCATGAATTTCTTGTTTTTAATCAGCTTCATTTTATAATCTCACCTTAATGCCCACAAAACTTTTGCTCCTGACAGAACAACAAACCCAATCTTGTAAAATTAGTTAGAGATTTCTTCTTTTGATTTTTTTTTAAGGTAAGCAGTGTGATATGCTGGCCTTTGTTACCATTTGGTACTCTGGTAGGAGTTCCAACTATTTCCATAAAGTAAAAAAAAATTACTATTATGGAAAATTTACTATTATTATGGAAACTATTTTCATAAAGTAAAAATTTACAGAAGTAGTTTTCTGTAAATACCCAAGTACCATGTACTAGGGAATTTACAGAAACTGAAACTTCCACTGGTAGAATTTGAAAGATTTGTCAGAGCATTTCCTTGAGATGGAGCTTTTGAACTCTAGACAATACTAGTTTGACAAGTAACCTCAAATTCAAGAATCAAATAAATGAAAAGAGTAAATACATGACTACAAGTTTTTCCAGAAAAAGAAGCACACAATACAACCATGAATAAACACTAGATTTTAAGTCCAAAAATTTAACCTATTTTTGTTCCTTGATACTTAAAATTAATAACACTAAGGCATGACAGACCTATGAGTTATTGGTCAGAAATCCTGCCTTGCCCTTAGAGAAAAAAACAACACAGGCTAATGACATTGCTCATGGAGGCCTGTCATTACTAGGTAAAAAGACACTATTGCTGAATACACAACACATTTTATTTATAGGACAAAACAAAAGAAAACCCTTTCCTAAAAAATGGATAGCTTCACAATGACAGAAGTGCTATGCACAGCAGTGTTGTGTTGGAGAAAACATTACACAGTTTAGTATTCTCTGCTCTTGGGCCAGTTGTGTATCTCTTGGTAAATCATCCTCTACTACAAATAAGACTCTATGGTTCAGATTTAAAAATAAATTAAACTATACACATAATAAATCATTAAGAATCAGCTTACTATTGTGTTCATTTCATGATAATGGAAGTAATTTCTCCTTTATGGAATAGGCATGTCTAGTGACAAGCTCTTGGCCCCAATAACACTGCCAGGTATGGGTTTTAATCCTCTATTCACTTCTTTCTTTTTTCATTAATTTTTTATTCATTCATTTTACATCTCAATTGCAGCCCCCTTCTACCAATTACCCCCTCACACAGGCCTTCACCCTCATTTCCTCCCATTCCTTTGGGGAGCAGAAAACACCCCCCCAAGTATCTTGCATTGCATAAGATAAAAATCTCAAAGCAATTATAAGTTTTATTTCTCTGCAGGCTGATGATGATATTTCAACATCTCAGTCATTTGTATTGTGTTTTCTTTGAACTTCCTGTTTAGATTCATGATCCATTTTCAGTTGATTTTTTTATTTTCCTTGTGCTTAGTTTTATTTATTTGTTCTTATGGTCATGATGTGAACTCTTGATCACAAATGTAATTGTAAAGATTTTTCCCATTCTGTAAGCTGCTCTTCACTCAGATGATGGTATCCTTTGCAGTACAGAAGCTTTGTCATTTCAAAAGATCTCATGTACCAATTGTCAGTTTGAACGGCTATACCATCATGTTTCTGGTCAGAAAAATCCTTTCCTGTGCTACTGAGTTTGAGCTAACTCCCTGATTTCTCCCCTATCATTTAGGGATTCAGCTTTTATATTGAGATCCTTGATCCATGTGGAATTTATTTTTCTTAGCTTGAAAGGTGAGGCTTTGAATGTAGCTATTCAGTTAGATAACTACATTTTGATGAAGATTCTGTATTTTCTACAATGTCTATCATTGATCTCTCTTATGATTCGAAGATTACTGAAAGCCCCCTCACTATGTGGAGGGATGCGAAATTTCCTATAAGTCAGGTCTGAATTTGTAAGACTTCTATAACCTACATAATAAACCCACATTTCCAAATACCAGACTCATAAGATCCTCACACAGAATATTTCATGCTTACTTGTTCTGGGGACCAATAGTGAACATTTCTAGACATACTTATATGTCTATGAACTTCTTAACAACTACAGACCTAGTGTCCAATATAGACTGCAGTCTCTAAAACAAATTGGAAAGTATTACAAGTTCAGCATCAACTCCACCATGAGCACTCATTCTATCATTACTAATTTTAAATTGATTCCCTGGATTTACCATTTGATCACTCACATTACTCCCTAGTTCTCTTCTGTGCCCATGACCAATATTAACAATTATATATTTTCTAATTACATAAAAAAAGGATAAGAAATACATTAAAGACATGAAGGATGACCTTGACATAAATGAAGGTGATGGTTGGCTAAAAGAATCTGCATCTGTATTGTTAAGTCTCTGGTCGAGCATCTCAGGAGACATCTATATCAGTCAACAAGCAGTTCTCAGGTTCAGCAATAGTGTCTGGGTTTGGTGTCTGTACGTGGGATGATTCCCCAGCTGAGGCAGTCTCTGGATAGCCTTTCCTTCAGTCTCTGCTCTAGTCTTTGTCCCTGTATTTCCTTCAGACAGGGACAATTCTGGATTGAGAAGTGTGACTGACCCCATCCTTCAACCAAGGGCTGTGCCAAACCTCTGGATATGGAATCAACAGGTTCTCTCTCCCCTTTGTTGGGTATTTCAAGTAATGTTATCCCTGTTGTGTACTGGAAGCCTCTTGCTTTCCTGGTATCTGGGACATGCTGGTAGAAACTCTCAGTTCCCCATCATCCATTGCTACACATATTTGTTTGATTTCCTGACCCTCTGCCCATCTCCCCCATCATCTCCCACACCTGCTCCTGCTCCTTTTTTTCCTTTCCCCATCCATTCTTCCCCCCAATTCTCTTCCAACCTCTATCTCCTGTGATTATTTTGTTCCCCCTCTAAGAAGTACTCAGGAATCCACACTTCTGCCTTCCTTCTTCTTGACCTTCATATGGTCTGTAAAATTTATCATGGTTGTTCCAACCTTTCTTCCTAATATCCACTTATCAGTGACTACATACCATGTGTGTTCTTTTGTGACTGAGTCACCTCATTCAGGATGATATTTTCTCGTTCTATCTATTTGCCTGCAAATTTCATAAAGTCATTGGTTTTAATGGCTGAATAGAATTCCATTGTGTAAATGTACCACATTTTCTGTATATGTTCCTCTGTTGAGGGACATCTAAGTTGTTTCCAGCCTCTAATTATTATTAATAAGGCTGCTATGAACATAGTAGAAAACATGTCATTGTTATACATTTGAGCATCTTTTGGGTATATGCCCATGAGTTGTATAGCTGTGTGGGGCAGTGAGCAGTTGTGACAGCCAGAGTCCAGTAGAGCAGAACCACCTTGGAACCCTAGAGACCCATGGAACCTCAGCTCAGGAGGGACGGTAGGCATTCAGTGAATTACTCCTGAGAACAATGGCTCAGATTTCAGCCCAGACCCCACACAGCTGCCCCTGCAGGAGATGTGTGTTCTATCAGGCAGACACTGCCTCAAACTCCCAGCATTCTAGCTGGACCTTACACACAGTCATCTGACCACAAGCCAGGCATGCCACACCCCATACAATAAAAGGGGTGGTTTGCCCCCTCCTCACTCTCTTGCTCTCTTATGCTCTTACTAACTCTTACTCTTTTGCTCTCTTCTTTTCTCTCTCTTTCTCCTTCCTTTCCTTTCCTTCTCTTTACTTAACTAGCATATCCTTCCTACAATAAAATAACTCATTCATACATTGCCTTGTTTTTAAGTAAGGCGCCGTGCAGCAAACACGTCAGCCTTGGGAGGAGAGAGAGAGACCTTGGCCTTAGCACCATGCCCTCTACCACCAGGGAGAGAGAGAGAGCCCCAGCAGGCCAGGCCCAGGACACAGCCCAGGCCCACCAATCTTTTCAACAAAATAGCTGGGTTTTAAAATAGAACCACAGTTTGGGGAAAGATCTTTACCAATCCTACAGCTGATATAGGCCAAATGTCCAATATATACAAAGAACTCATGAAATTAGAATCCAGAAAACAAATACCCTATTAAAAATGGGGTACAGAAATAAACAGAGAATTCTCAACTGAGGAATATGAAATGGCTGAGAAGCACCTAAAGAAATGTTCAACATCCTCAGTCATCAGGGAAATGCAAATCAAAATGACCCTGAGATTCCACCTCATATCACTCAGAATGGATAAAATAAAAATCTCAGGTGACAGCAAATGCTGGAAGGGATGTGGAGAAAGAGGAACACTCTTTGCTGGTGGGATTGCAAGTTGGCTCAACCATTCTAGAAATCAGCCTGGGAGTTCCTCAGAAAAATGGACATAGTTCTATCTGTTTAATTCTTACTCTAAATAGTTACCCTCAAATATGGTATTCTTATAAGTAAAACAAGAATAATGTTACCTTCCCAATAAATCTGCAAAGAAGGGGATGGTTCTAGCTGCATAATATCTGTGAAGATATATTGATTTACATTTCCCAGATTACTTAGGATGTTGAACATTTCTTTAGGTGCTTCTCAGCCATTCCATTCTCCTCATTTATTAATTAATTTATTAACTGTGCATCTATGGAGCTCCCAAAGAAAGATGGAGTTGTTTCATAGCTTTCTATGTTTCCTTTTATGAGCCTATACAGTCATGGGTCATTGAATCAATGTCTCAGAATTATCCCTATTAATCACCTCCAGAGAAATGTGGACTTTGGAAGTTTTAGAAAAGTAGAGATAGGAGAACTTTCTCTACCATGTTAGATTTCTACTTAGAGGGTCTAGCCCTTGGAAGGAGAAAATATCTACTCAGCAAGCACATTCGTGCTCAGAAACACAACTCTAAATTGACAAAACAAATAGGTAAGGGATTAGTTGGCTACATCCTGTATGCCTGTCATTTCCCTCATTCGGCCTTGATTTTCAAGCTCTGACCCTCCTCCAACAGTTGTCAGCATCCCCAGACATTGCTTTTGTTCTTTTAGACTAAAATTTAACCCTCTATACTGTAGAGGGTAGAATATCTCTTGGAATACAACATTCTGTCTCTAGTTTTTCACAAAGTAGGGGACAGCCAGGGATCATCCACAATTTTCAAATGCCAAAATGTGCAGTTTAATGCTGTTGATAACAAGAACAACAAAGAAACCAACAGAGAATTAGAATAGAGCTGAGGAAATCTCTATGAATCTAAATGAACATTGTCAAAGAAGTGCAGAAAGAAAAGAGGCCAGGGTTGAAAACCAAGGACCACTGGCCAGAGTTGCTGAGCAGGAAGTTTCTCGAGAGCAGTTTGATGGAGTGTGTAGTAGGGTACATCAATATTTGGCCTTGCGCCAGGAGTCCCAGTGATACCACATGGTAAGATGCCACCTAGGAAGAATTTCCCTCTTCTTTCCCTCCTCTCTACCCCTGCAGAATACTGATGGAGGGAGTAATCTGAGACCACAGAATTTAGATTCAGAGAGTAGGCCCATTTTCATGGCTCTGGGGATGCACCTGATGTCAAAGATTCAGGTCTGATGCAAAGATGCCAGGTAGATGATCTCAGTGAGCACTGTGGTTAGGAAGGAATTCTGGAGAAGTATGAATGACAAGTAGCAGGTTTCCAGAAAGGAGAACTGAGGCTTATTCAGAGAATGGATCCTGCAGGTGCTTTCAACTCCATCCTGGTTTCATTTTACTTCTTCTAAAGGTTGTGTTCTGAGTCAGGTATAAGATTCATAACTTTTTCCTTTTATCTATTGTTAGGAATCTCTAACTGTATATTTCATTCCCAGTAGAGGAGTGCAAACTAGAGTTATGAACAACAAATGGTTGGGAATACAACTGCTAAAGGACTGTAAAGGCATGGAAGCCAAGGTTAAAGAGGAATCTAGTAACTCTGAGGCCAGAGGTGCTGCATTCTCACATGCAGGGAAGGGGAAGGGTGGGATCCCCACTTTTTAGTGAACATGAGTATGTTCTTCAGATGCATTGATGAGTTAGATTCCCTCAGGTTGAAATGTAATCATGATGGAGAAAATTCCTATTTTAAGTTAGAGCTCATTCAAAACAACAATTCTTTTTGCATTTCCCTAGATAAAATACACACTAGCACTCATTTATTTTCTTGTCAAAGCCATTGGCTTTGGATTTAACTTCATATAATTTTCCCCTTTTGGCCAACAGCTAAGACCGTCTTAATTCTTCATTCCAAAATTTTTGGATATTTGTGTAAAAACAGTGTGAGTCAGAACTCAGGCTGTTTGCCAGCTGAGCATTTCCAGATGGTAAGAGCTCTCATCCTTGAGATCTAGTATAGGGACTGACGAGACTGAGACATGCTTTTTAACACTGATTATATGGTAGGAGAGATAAAACTTGAGTCTTACATTCTTTGCTGAAATCATGAAGGTATCAGCTTGTTGAAAATATATATCATAATGTGAATCCCTAAAAGTTGTGGTGTGGCTCAGCCCTAGCACACACCTTTAATCCAAGAGGTTTTCAGTATATTTGATCATTTTGTGATATCGTATACTTGGAAAAAAACCTATTTCTAATTGTGGCATGACTCAGCCATAACACACAGCTTTCACTTAAGAGCTTTCTTTATGTTGTAAACAAGATTAAATAAAGTATGTCAAGAGGTAAAGAAAGCAAGTAGTTGACAGGGAGAGAACATAGGAAAAAACATATAGAGTGAGAGAAAGTCAGGAGGACAGACTAACAGAAGTTTAAAATGAGAATTTAAAGGTGCATGCTTACATTCCTAGTCCAAACCTTTACTGGCATTAAAGCCTACCTCAGTTGGAATGGTTTTTAAGACATTGTGAAGAAGCACTGGCTCTTCCCTTCTGCAAATTTGGGTGAGGAGGAGAAACAGCCAGGTGCTTTCTCACCCTCTCTGAGCTAGTGGCATTTCACCATAGCATCTGGTTCCTAAGTCTTTGGTAAAATGGAACAATGGAGATTTTCTTTTAAAAACATATTCAAATCCTAACAAGAATGGATCTTGACAATGAAATTAGACCCTATATAAGGCACTTTCTGCACTGCTGTGATAAGACACCTTACTTAGAAACTTATATTCTTAGCGAAATCATGGTGGCAGGAGCTTAAACATTTTGTCACTTTATTATCATAGAGAGGAAGCAGAGACTAATGCATACTCATGCTTAGCTAATTTCTCTTTATTTTCTTTACATAAAATTTACTTATTTTTTTATATTTAGTTTGTGTTTTTTGGCTGCAAATATCTATGTGTCACATGTCCATGGTGGCCAGGCAGGGCCATTTGATTCCTAGTAGTTGTGAACCACCCACCATGCAGGTAAATAGAATCAAACTTTGTTGATCAGCAAGAAAGGTAAGTGTAGCTAACTGTGGAGCCATCTATTCAGTCTTTTGCCTTCTCCTTTTATGTCTACACATAGAATATACTACTCAAATTTCAAGTAGATCTTCCTATTTCTCTCATAGCAGGCAAAAACATGAAAATATCATTGACTAATATCATTAATAAAAAATGTAAATACAATGAAGGAAATTCAAATAATAAAAACAAGAGCAAAAATTACATTAAAATATCAGATGTGAGAATATGGTTTGTTTAAAAACAGAAAAGATCAGAACGGTCATTGCCACTGAAGATTCTTGAATCTCACAATACCTGTATTTCCCAAAACATTAATCTAAAATTCCATGCACCTGTTGAGGCAGAAGATCAGTAAGTGTAAAGAATGTGAGGGTAGAGGACTTGGGAGATATTTGCCTTAAAGTATGTCAGAGCCCACCAGTAGTTTTTAGTGTCCTGTCAATTTCACAGAATCTTCAAGGATGCTAGGTCAAAGCAACTACCTCAAGGAGCTTCAACTCTGGTGCCTTTGAAAAGCACTGTTTGAAGTGCTATATGGAAACTTCTCCAAAAAATAGCATAGAGAGAGGGGGATAGGGATTTGATGGCTATTCTTGGTGAACAAATAATTATATCTGGAATTAACTCAAATTCTAGGGTGGAGAACACACCACTTAAGGCTTTGTGCTTAATGTGAAGTAGGAAAATCTATTTCTAATCTAAATCATTAGTGTAGGAAGGCAGTTCATTTTTTAAAATCCAGATCATGAGCAGGAAAAACAAGCTTTTAATGTGTGCTGTACTTCCTGCTGAAATCCTATGGAAGATGGAAGCTTTTGCTTTTTGCATGCTTACATTCACCTTTATAGTAAGTCCAATCCTTTACTGGTATTAAAGGCTACTTCTAAGATATTCCAGCATTTATTGAAGACCAGCTGACATGCATTCAACCTCATGTACTGAGCAACTACTGGATTTCTTGACTTTCTGTTCATAGCTGGCCATGGGTGGACTAGATGAAATGCAGAATATGTCATTCTAATCCCCTGACTTTGTACAGATTCAAACTTTAAGTTCTGTTACTCTAGAAAATACTACTGACTAATAAAAATTTAAAGACCAAATGACAAGGAATTTCAATAAGGCAGCATGGAACTTGGGAACATATGGATGGTGAATAAACATGATTGATCCAGGTTCTGGAGTTCTAATGAGGACACATAGAGAACTATTTCCTGCAGTTATAATTTTTAAGTTATTTCTCACCTTCCAGGCTATGTAGAAAGAAAATCGGGACAGTAGTTGAAAGTGTGCTCACATCACAGCCCTCAGAAATGTAGAGCAGACCCACCTTCACAGACATGACATTACTTGATGTCAGGGACTCAGACCAGAGACAGCTCCAGCCTCAAGGTATCAGTAAATATGGAAAGCTTCTATTAGAAATCAGGCATATGAATGTGTGGTGGTACAGTTTTATACCAGGGAGGTTAAATCTGGGCTTGTATACAAGGAGAACTCTCAGGTGTCCTCAACCCTGGTCAACATTTATGTGTGTTCCTTTGTTATTCTAGACACAGACAGACTTATTGCATATCTTGGTCATAGATATTGGTTGGTGAATGTTTGTTTTCCCTTCCTTCTTGAAAAAATAGTGCAGGAGTGCTCCATTCCCAGGGAATGTTTACCCTCTAAATGTTAAAGGGAAATCTTTTTTCTTTTTTCTTTTTTTAAAACTCATTTTTACTAGCTATTTTCTTTATTTACATTTCAAATTTTATCATCGTTCCTCATTTTCCTTCAAAACTTCCTACCCCATTCCCATTCACCCTGCTCACTAATCCACCCACTCCCGTTTCCCTGTGCTGGCATTCCACTACACTGGGGCATTGAACCTTCACAAGACCAAGGGCATCTCCTCTGATTGATGTCCCACAAGGCCATCCTATGATACAAACACAGCTGAAGCATTGAGTCCCTCCTTGTGTACTCTTTGGTGGTTTAGTCCCTGGGAGCTCTGAAGGTACTGGTTAGTTCAGATTGTTGTTCCTTCAATGTGGCTACAATCCACTTCAGCTCCTTGGCTCTTTTCTCTAGCTTCTTTATTGGGGACCCTGGGCACAGTCCAATTGTTGGCTGTAAGCATCCACTTCTGTATTTATGAGGCACTGGCAGAGCTGAAACCACAAATCTATTGTTACTTGATATTTGACAAAAAAAGCTAAAACCATCCAGTGGAAAAAAAGCCAGCATTTTTAACAAATGGTACTGGTACAACTGGCAGTCAGTACATAGAAGAATGCAAATAGTCCTATTGCTATCTCCTTGTACAAAGTTCAAGTCCAAATGGATCAAGGACCTCCACATAAAACCAGATACACTGAAACTAATAGAAAGAAAGTGGGACAGAGCCACGAGCACATGGACACAGGGAAAATTTTCCTGAACAGAACAACAATAGCTTATGTTCTAAGATCAAGAAATGACAAATGGGATTTCATAAAATTACAAAGCTTCTGTAAGGCATAGGACCTTGTTGATAGGACAAAACGGCAACCAACAGATTGTGAAAAGATCTTTAACAATCCTTCATCCAATAGAGGGCTAACATCCAAAGTATATAAAGAACTCAATAAGGTAGACTACAGAGAACCAAATAAACCTATTAAAAATGGGAAACAGAGCTAAACATAGAATTCTCAACTGAGCAATAGCATATGGCCTAGAAGTACCTAAAGAAATTTTCCTTAGTCATCAGGGAAATGCAAATCAAAATGACCCTGAGAATCCACCTCACACCAGTCAGAATGGCTAGGATAAAAAACTCAGGTGACAGCAGATGCTGGTGAGGATGTGGGGAAGGAGGAACATTCCTCCATTGCTGTTGGGATTGCAAGCTGGTACAACCACTCTGGAAATAAGTTTGGCAGATCCTCAGAAAACTGGACATAGTACTACTTAAGGACCATTTTATACCACTCCTGGGCATACACCCAGAAGGTGCTCCAACATATAATAAGGACACATGCTCCACTATATTCATATCAGTCTTATAAATAATAGCCAGAAGCTGGAAAGGGCAAAGTTTAGACTCTAAATAAGGGAGATCAAGACAGGAATAGGTTACACATGTCAGAGAAGGAACTTTATTGTACCCCAACTCCCAACTCCAAAATCAAGCTGTATGACATGATATACTCTGTGTCTGGGGTTCAGAAGTTTCTTCTGATTAGCCACTGTGTAATGAGCCATGGCTATCACCTCTGAGGCTTGGTCCATAGCTGAGACCATGGCGCCTGCCATGTCAGGAGGCATTCTTGTGGATCTCTTT
This sequence comes from Montemys delectorum, assembly GCA_019843815.1. Taxonomy (NCBI): domain Eukaryota; kingdom Metazoa; phylum Chordata; class Mammalia; order Rodentia; family Muridae; genus Montemys; species Montemys delectorum. The sequence goes on from JADRCD010158648.1 coordinate 39,808, forward strand.
TTGCCTGCTCATCAAATTCCTGCTTATCAGGACTTAACATTCATCAAAGATCAGCTCACAATCCTCATCTGTGTCAAGATCCTTCATCAGGGAGCTCATGGCTCTCTCATTCATTTCATCTTTCTGTGGGTATAAGACAGATGGCTGTCAGTGCTGGCCTTTGGCACAAAAGAGAAATAAGAAACACTACAAGTGAATACATGGAAAATTCAGGGGAGAAATTAAAAAATAGTAATGGAGGAGATGCTGATTTGGGCTATACACTTTCCAGTTTGTCACAGAGACAGCTGTACACTTTGGCCCTTAGGACTATTGTAAAGACCAAAGTCAGAAAATTAGATTTATATCTAGGAATGTTACTCATTTTTCCCTAGAACAAGTAATAATGAAATCTTCTGGAAAAGGGATCTTAGGAGTCTGGTCTTCTAAAAGGTGCATTGTTTGGATAGATTGTAGAAATTCATCCAAATTCAGACATGATTTCAAGAAATTTGCCCTACTCTCCACTTAGTGAGGAAACACTCAGGAATCTAGGCAGCCTAGGACTTTGAAGGATTATAGTACTTAACAGGGTGTGATAAATAGTGGGAGTAGTCACCCATATTACCCATGAGTAACAAGGGATAAAGGAGAGCACCAGCCAGCTGAACATCTTCCACATACTAGATGAGATACTATGGCTAAGCTTCTCCTATAACCCAATTAGAGCATCCTCAAAGAGAGCTCTTCCTGCTCTGTCAAACTGCTTTCAAAAAAGATATCGATAGGGATCAGAATCAATGAAGGATCACAAAGATAAAAGGTTTACCTAGAGAGGATCTTGTGTACCCCTTGTCTTCTGGAAGTAGCACCTTGTTTGGCTGAGATTATTACTAGTAAGGAGCTCTCTGTGTTCTTAAAATTCCCCACAGTGGAAGTTCTCCACTTTAATGGAGAACCTTCTAGGAAGGTTAGAGAACAGCTGACAAGGATGGCCAAAATAATGGAATGGTACTGGGATCCATGTCTTCTTTCTTATTAGGTTCCTTCCAGGCTTCTGCTTCTGTGCATTTGAAAAAAAGAACACCTTTTGGAATGAATCTCTTTGTCTAGAATTGACTACTTATTTCCTGAGCACAGTGACTTGCTACGAGTGCTTTTGAATATAAGTTCTGTGTTGGGAGCTCTCCACATGGTCTTGATTTCTACACTTTCTGCTGTAGTACCTTAGGTCTACTATGAGTCCCCTACTAAGGTGTAGTGTCCCTCACCTTCCTGTAAAGGTCTATCCTCAAGGGTTTCTATTATCAAAATTGAAACCTAAGCTCTAGGGTCACCATTTCAAAGAGGGAAGTTCCTTCTATTCCACCCAACTCTGATGCACCCAACACAGAACACAGAACACTCTATCTTATCTTCCTCCACACTTCAAGGATATTAGGTTTGTCTTATTCTGAAGGTTGTGTCTCCATCATCAGTATAGTCAGTTCAATGTGTCTGTCCAGAAGAGGGCTTAACAAACTTCAGAGGTTCAATTTCTGACTGTCACTGTCTAACTTATTGAACCTCCAGTGAAAGAGCCCTCCCTGCCTCTGTGTGTATGGTACTGGAATTTTCTCCCTGACAGTTGCATACTTCATCCTCTTCTCTCACTAATCAAGCATTACTTTGTGGGAATTTGGCAGATTCTTATTCACCAGGTCTTTGAATTCCTTCTGGCTCAGAGTGTCTAGAACTCTTTACTTCCCAGAGTGCTGGTGGAATGTTTTGATGATGTTCTCCATGGCTTGTTCCATCTATGCCTTTAATTATGTTTATTTTTTCACTGTATTAAATCCTTGAGAATCAAATCTACAAGGAAGAGAAAAGTATGTCAAGTGTACACATTCCTTTCTGTGTCCTCTATCAAGCTAGAAAGGGAGGTGGCATACACAATATAAGAAAGGACAGGGTGCACCTTGGTGTGGAACCATTCTATCACAAATGTGTGAAAGATGCACTTTAGGCAATGTAGAGTATGCCAATGTAAAATAATTTTATGATAAGAAACTTTCAGAAATTGAAGAAATCTACAACACTGCCATGGGATAGAAGGAAGTAGCTAGTAGAATGATATTGAAAAATGTCATGACGAGGAGGCAAAGAAAGAAGGACAGACAGGCTCTTGATTTGGGAAGCTGTGCTAATTTATGAATCTGAGGAACCATACAGTGTTTGGCAAAGTAGAGCCGGCCAGGCATTTAAAGGCAGACAATGGATGACACACATTCCTGTCTTCCCAGGAATGATTGTCTCACTCATGAACAGTATGAAGTGATGAGACTTGTGCCAGGACAAAGCACTGTTGATAGAATGCTATTAGTAAGATACTAGCAAATAGAGTCTGATCCCTTCAGGAATTTTCACCAACAGGATCCAGGATTTCAAAACTACTAGGCACAGGATTCTCTCAATTGACATCACTGAGCAACTGCCTGGATATCAGTGAGTCGACTCTTTGAACTAGACTCCATGTTCATCAACTAAGACAACATTCATTTAGATGTGCCTAGTTTACATGGAACCAACTTGCATGGTTGAAATTGCATAAATAGAATTTACATTCCCCTTTCTACCTCCCTTTCCACCCTGGAGGAGCCAGGACCAGCCAGGAGGCACAAGCCTCAGAGGCAGAAGGGCTTACTGCACAGGATCCTTTCTACCTCCTTCTTCACCTAGGAGGAAGTATTGGAGATCTATGGCCCTTTCTGCCTCTTACCAGCAAGCAGAGAGCTTGCCTTTGGGGAATGCTCAAACACAGAGACTCAAGTGAGTTCTCCAGTTTTCTCTAGAGTGACCTACTAAGGTAGGACCAGCCAAGAGGCATAGGCTTCAAAAGTGGCAAGGCAGTCGGTACAGGATCCTTTCTATCTCCAACTACACCTAGGAGGAGGCAGGACTAGCCAGGAGGCACAGACCTCAGAAATAGCAGGGCAGCAGGTACAGGATCCTTTCTACCTCCCTCTTCACCTAGGAGGAAGAACTACAGATCCACAGTCCTATCTTCCCCTTCCCTGCAAGTGGAGAGCCTGTCTCCAGGGTTTGTTCTGATCCCAGGACTCCAGAGGGACAAGTGATCCATAGCCCACTGCACACAGGTCTTACCTGAGGACAGCTGATCTCCCAGAATTGCTGACACAAATTACAGACCCACAGGAGGAACGAGCTCCAGCCAGAGACAGCAAGAACATCTAACAGCAGAGATCAACAGATGGCAAAAAGCAAATGCAAAATCTTACCAACAGAAACCAAGACTACATGGCTTCATCAGAACCTAGTACTCCCACCACAGCAATCCTGGATATCACAAAACACCAGAAAAGCAAATTTTGGGTCTAAAATCATATCTCAGGATGGTGATAGAAGAATTTAAGAAGAGCATGAATAACTCCCTTAAAGAAATACCGGAGGACACAGATAATCAGGTTCAAGCCTTTAAAGTGGAAACTCGAAAATCCCTTAGAGAATTACAGGAGAACACAAGAAAACAAGTAGAAGTCTTAAAGAGGAAACACACACACACACACACACAAAACACACACACACACACACACACACACACACACACACACACACACAAAACCTTAAAGAATTCCAGGAAAGAAGAACCAAACAGGTGAAGGAACTAAACAAAACCATCCACAATCTAAAAATAGAAGTAGAAACAGTTAAGAAATCACAAAGAGAGACAATTCTGGCAATAGAAATCCTAGGAAAGAAGTCAGGAACAATAGATGCAAGTATAACAAACAGAACACACGAGATAGAAGAGAAGAGAGAATCTCAGGTGCAGAAGATACCATAGAAAACATTGACTCAAGAGTCAAAGAAAACACAAAATGCAAAAAGCTCCTAACCCAAAAAGTCCAGGAAATCCAGGACACAATGAGAAGACCAAACGGAAGGATAATAAGTATAGAAGAGAGTGAAGACTCACAATGTAATGGGCCAGTAAATATCTTCAACAAAATTATAGGAGAAAACGTCCCTAATGTAAAGAAAGAGATGCCCATGAACATACAAGAAGCCTACAGAACTCCAAATAGACTGGACCAGAAAAGAAATTCCTCCTGTCACATAATAGTCAAAACACCAAATGCACAAAACAATGAAAGAATATTAAAAGCAGTGAGGGGAAAAGGTCAAGTAACATATAAAGGCAGACATATCAGAATTACACCAGACTTTTCGCCAGAGACTACAAAAGCCAGAAGATCCTGGGCTCATGTCATACAGACCTTAAGAGAATACAAGTGCCAGCCCCAGCTACTATACCCAGAAAAACTCTCAATTACCATAGATGGAGAAACCAAAATATTCCATGATAAAACCAAATTGACACAATGTATTTCCCCAAATGCAGCCCTTCAAAGGGTAATAAATGGGAAACTCCAATACAAGGATGGAAACTACAGCCTAGAAAAAGGAAAAAAGTAATTTTCCAACTAAATTAAAAGAAGATAGCCACATGAACAGATTTCTAACTATAATAAAAAAATATGAGGAAAGAACAATTACCTTTCTTTAATACCTATTAATATCAATGAATTAAATTCCCCAATAAAAAGACATAGATTATCAGACTGTGTACTTTAACAGGACCCAACATTTTGTTACATACAGGAAACCCATCTCAGTGACAAAAACAGACACTACCTCAGAATAAAGGGTTGGAAAATAATGCTCCAAGCCAATGGTCCCAAGAAATTAGCTGGAGTAGCCATTATAATGCCAAATAAAATCGACTTTCACCCTAAAGTGATCAAAAAAGATAAGGAGGGACACTTCATATTTATCAAAGGTATTATCTACCCGGAGGAATTTTCAAATATGAACCTCTATGCTGCAAATGTAAGGGTATCTACATTTATACAAGAAAGTTTACTAAAGCTCAAAGTACATATTACACCACACACAATAATAGTGCGAGATTTAAACACCCCACTCTCTGCAATGGACAGATCATGGAAACAGAAACTAAACAGAGACACAGTGAGACTAAAAGAAGTTAAGAAACAGATGGATTTAACAGATATCTACAGAACTTTTTATCCCAAAACAAAAGGATATACCTTCTTCTCAGCATCTCATGATACCTTCTCCAAAATTAACTATATAATTGGGCACAGATCAGGCCTCAAGAAATTCAAGAAGATTGAAATAATTCCTTGTATTCCCATCGAATCATCATGGACTAAGGCTGCTCCTCAATAACAACATAAACAATAAAATGCCCACACACATGAGGAAGTTCAACAACATTCTACTCAATGATAATTTTGTCAAGGAAGAAATAAGGAAAGAAATTAAAGACTTTCTAGAGTTTAACGAAAATGAAGCCACAATATACCCAAACTAATGGGACACAATGGAAGCATTCCTAAGAGGAAAACTCATAGCTTTAAGTGCCTACAAAAAGAAACTGGAGAGAGCATATACCAGCAATTTGACAGCATATCTGAAAGCTCTAGAACAAAAAGAATCAAATTCACACAAGAGGAGTCAAAGGCAGGAAATAATCAAACTCAGGGCTGAAATCAACCAAGTAAAAACAAAAAGAACTATACAAAGAATCAACCAAATCATGAGCTGGTTCTTTGAGAAAATCAACAAAATAGATAAACCCTTAGCCAGACTAACTAGAGGGCACAGAGATATTATCCTACTTAACAAGATCAGAGATGAAATGGGAATCATAACACCATACACTGAGGAAATCCAAAAATCATAAGAGCCTACTACAAAAGCATATACTCAACAAAACTGGAAAACATGGATGAAATGGAAAATTTTCTAGACAGATACCAGGTACCAAACTTAAATCAAAATCAGATCAATGATCTAAACAGTCCCATATCTGCTCATGAAATAAAAACAGTCATTAATAGTCTCCAAACCAAAAAAATCCCTGAACAGATGGGTTTAGTACAGAGTTTTAGCAGACCTTCAAAGACAACGTAATACCAATACTCCTCATATTATTCCACAAAATTGAAACAGAAGGCACTCTATCCAATTCATTCTATGAAGCCACAATTACTCTTATACCTAAACCACACAAAGTCCTAACAAAGAAAGCTTCAGACCAATTTCCCTTATGAATATCAATGCAAAAATACTCAATAATGTTCTTGCAAACCAAATCCAAGAACACATCAAAATGATCATCCATCATGATCAAGTAGGTTTCATCCCAAGGATGCAGGGATAGTTCAATATACGGAAATCCATCAACATAGTTCACTATATAAAAAACTCAAAGAAAAAAATCATATGATCATTTCATTAGATGCTGAGAAAGCATTTGACAGAATCGAACTTCCCTTCATGATAAAAGTCTTGGAAAGATCAGGAATTCAAGGCCCACACTTAAACATAGTAAAATCAATATACAGCAAACCAGTAGCCAACATCAAACTAAATGGAGAGAACGTTCAAGCAATCCAATTAACATCAGGGACTAGACAAGGCTGCCCACTCTCTCCGTACCTATTCAATATTGTACTCAAAGTCCTAGCCAGAGCAGTTAGACAATGAAAGGAGATCAAATGAATATGAACTGGAAAGGAAGAAGTCAAATTATCACTATGCTGATGATATGATAGTATACTTAAGTGACCCTTAAAATTCCACCAGAAAGCTTCTAAACCTGATAAACAACTTCAGCAAAGTAGCTGGATATAAAATTAACTCAAGCAAATCAGTGGTCTTCCTCTACACAAAGGATAAACCGGCTGAGAAAGATATTAGGGAAACAACGCCCTTCACAAAAGTCACAAATAATATAAAATACCATGGTGGGACTCTAACTAAGCAAGTAAAAAATCTGTTTGACAAAAACTTCAAGTCTCTGAAGAAGGAATTTGAAGAACATCTCAGTAGATGGAACACTCTCCCATGCTTATGGATTGGCAGGATTAATATAGTAAAATTAGCCATCTTGCAGAAAGCAATCTACAGATTCAATGCAATCCCCATCAAAATTCCAACTCAATTCTTCACAGAGTAAGAAAAAGCAATTGGAAATTCATCTGGAATAACAAAAAACTCAGGATAGCCAAAACTATCCTCAACAATAAAGGAACATCTGGTTGAATCACCATCCCAGACCTTAAGCTGTACTACGAAGCTATTGTGGTAAAAACTACATGGTATTGGGACAGTGAGAGGCAGGTAGATCAATGGAATAGAATTGAAGACCCAAAAATGAACCGTAAACCTATGGCCAATTGATCTTCGACAAAGGAGCTAAATCCATCCAGTGGAAAAAAGACAGTATTTTCAAGAAATGGTGCTGGTACAACTGGCAGTTAGCATGTAGAAGAAGGCAAATTAATCCATTCTTATCTCCTTTTACAAAGCTCGAGTCCAAGTGGATCAACGACCTCCACATAAAACCATATACACTGAAACTAATAGAAAAGAAAGTGGGGAAGAGCCTGGAGCACATAGGCACAGGGGAAAAATTTCCTGAACAGAACAACAATAGCTTATGCTCTATGCTCAAGAATCGACAAATGAGACCTCATAAAATTGCAAAACTTCTGTTAGGCAAAATACACTGTCAATAGGACAAAACAGCAACCAACAAATGGGGAAATGATCTTTACCAATCCTATATCTGATAGAGGGCTAATATCCAATATATACAAAGAATTCAAGAAGTTAGACTCCAGAGAACCAAATAACCCTATTAAAAAATGGAGTACAGAGCTAAACAAAAATTCTCAAAAGTATTTATATACCCAAGGGAGACATAGATAATTAACTTGGGAGGTGGCTTGTAGGAAAGAGAACAACAAAGAGTGAGACTTCATGCTTTGCTTGACAATTGTAGCTCTTGTATCAAGTTTGAAGAAGAGGACTTTACAAGTTACACTTTCTCTGAGATGAATGTTTTTCCAAATTATCATGGCCAATGAACTAGATTCTTACTTGCACCTGATATGTGTGTCACCCTCCAAGCAGAACCATTGTTCATTGAAACAGTTGGTTAATGACTTTATGGATAGACCATCTTAATACACACCCAATTTCTTAAAGGAATGTAACCTGTTCTCTATGGCCTGAGAATAAAGTCACTCACTCAAGTCAAATAGTTTTGACGATACCAGGAAGTCTGTATCCAAAAATCATGCCTACAATTCATTTGTTGGCACAGCAGTGGGTACAGAGCAGGTTAGCTACGATGGAGGTAAAATCCTTCGATGATTTGAGGGTCATTGAAGTGCAGCCTTATTACAATGAAATCTAATGTCTAAAAATTGTTCTTATTTTGTGCTTGTACAACAGTAAGAGCCAAGATTTTAAATTCTACTAAATACAAAACAAACAAACAAACAAAAAGACTTTATATATTTATGTTCATTTAAGTAAATACTAGTACTGACATATTATTTTGAAATATACAGTTAATATGTTTGGAGTTATTTAAAATTTATACTGAGAAAAATGTATGTATGTTCATTATTGCTGTAGACAAGCATCTACATAACACTGTTAAATTGATTGTTGTTTTATATGAAACAACTTTTAGAATATTCATTTTTATTGTTATAATATTTTATAAATTTTAAGGAATATGACAAAAAAGATATTATAGGTATTGAACATGGGGTCTCTGGGAGTAGTTGGGGTACAAAAGGGAAACAAGAATATGATTTAATTCTATGTATTTAAAATATATTTTTAAATATTAACAAAATCAGAAAAAATGAAATCATGTAACTTTTCTCATCATAATGCAATAAAAGTTAAAAAAATTAATTAAAAAAGAACCCTCAGGTGACAGCAGATGCTGGTGAGGTTGTGGAGAAAGTGGAACACTCCTTCATTGCTGGTGGAGTTGCAAGCTGGTACAAACATCCTGGAAATTAGTTTGGCGGTTCCTCTGGAAATTGAACATAGTACTACCAGAGGACCCAGCTATACCACTCCTGTGCATATATCCAGAAGATGCTCCGATATGTAATAAGGACACATGTTCCACTATGTTCATAGCAGCCTTATTTATAATAGCCAGAAACTGGAAACAACCCAGATATCCTCAACAGAGGAATGGATACAGAAACTGTGGTAAATCTACGCAATGGAGTACCACTCAGCTATTAAAAACAATGAATTTATGAAATTCTTGTGGAAATTGATGGACCTCGAAAATATCCTGAGTGAGGTAACCCAAATGGTATGCATTCTCTGATAAGTGAATATTTGTAACTGCCAGTGACCAGATGTACAAAAGGGTTTTCTGGGATGGGTTTAAGGTCCTTAATAATTTTGGGGGTACCAGAAAAGTGGGAAGGGCTCATAAAAATTAGCCCAACACATGGTGTGTTATCAGTCCATCCCTCCCCCAAGTTTGTCAGCCACTTGGTCCAATCAGCACCTTCTTCTTTAGTCTCTAGAGGCAGGACTTTCGGCGTAACTGGAACTTGGAGAGAGACGTGGCAATTAGTAGGGGGTAGGCAGAGTGGCATGGTTATCTGTGGTAAGGCGGTGTCTGAAGAATCAGCCCTCAGCTATAGGAGGGTCACAATTCCTCCCTTTTTATTTAGAAAACAGCAGGACAAAGGCATAATCATACATCATAGTCTTGCACAGGAATTTTCATGGTGCTTTGATGAATATTACCTGTAGTAATATATCTACTGGTAAGTATTTTACCTATCATTGGGATCACGCACATCTAGTTTAACACTGCAAACCAGGCTTATTGTGTGTTTTCTTTTCATCTTAAACAAAAACACACAGCCACTCGGAATGAGTCCCTGTCCTAGGTTGATTACCACCAGAGACCTAACTTGGAGATACAGGTTTCCAAAGTGCACCCTCCATCCATGCAGCCCATGTCAAGATATGCCTTTATCGCCTGCAAAGTCCAGGAGATGCCTCAGTCTCTCTGGAGACCACCTTTTCTGAAGTCCACATGAAGCAGTGCTGGTGTGCTGATGGGCAGCTGGGTATAGACATCTAATTGAGTTGTAAAATAGCAGCTCCCAAGCTATGAGCCTTTTCAACAGCTTTGCCTCAAGAATAGGCCTTCAATTTAGTTGTCAATAAATAAGTAACATCCAGGCTAAAAGCACGGAGATTGTGCTAAAGTGTTTTTGTGGGTCCCTCTCGGCAGGTGTCCTAAGCTAACCTTGGGGGCAAGCTCTGCAGCCAGTCCCACAGCACTCAGGGGAAGCTCCACTCCCAGGCACTCTGACACTCTAAGGATCAGAGGTGAGGAGGACCCAACATCTGTCCCAACACCAGGAGTAACAGGGACCTAGAGGACCAGGCAAACAGGAACTCCACCAGAAGAGTGGTTCGGATTCCTTCTGGTCTCGCTGGGCTGGCGTCCTGAGCAGTTCTTGGGAGCAAGCTCTGCAGCCAGTCCCACAACACAGAGGAAGCTCCATTCCCAGGTGCTCTGAAACTCTCAGGATCATAGGTGAGGAGGACCCAACATCTGTCCTAACACCAGGAGTAACTGGGATCTGCAGGACCAGGCACACAGGAACTCCACCAGAAGAGTGGTTTGGATTCCTTCTGGTCTCTCTGGGCTGGTGTCCTGAGCAGATCTTGGGAGCAAGCTCTGCAGCCAGTCCCACAACACACAGAGGAAGCTTCACTCCCAAGTGCTCTGAAACTCTCAGGATCACACGATCCCAGAATCACAGGGTCACAGAGACTGCCTGACTCTGAGGTGTTCCAATACAACCAGGAAGACAGGAAGGACTGACTCCAGTCAGATATAGCAAGGACAGGTGGCACTAGTGATAACCAGATGGCAGGGGGCAAACATAAGAAAAGAAACAACACAAACCAAGGTTACTTGGCAAGTCCTGGACACAACATCAAACCGGAAATGCAAGATTCAGTTCTAAATTCACTTATCATGATGATGATACAGGACCTTAACAAAGACATAAATAGCACCCTCAAAGAAATACAGGAGAACACAGGTAAAGAGCTAGAAGCTCTTAAAGAGGAAACACAAAAATCCCTTAAAAAACTACAGGAAAACACAATCAAACAGGTGAAGGAAATGAGCAAAACCATCCAGAATCTATGTATAAAACTCCCTAAAGAAGTGCAAATAGAAATGTGACAGGATTTGTGATGGGTATTATTGGTTGTAACTCAGTATGTCTTGATTTAACCAAAGTTCAAAAAAGGGCACACCTGTGAGCATTTCTTCCTAATTTGAAGCATGAAGATCCACTTCTAATCCAGATCTTTGAATTATGAAATCAGGTCTACAATCTGCATCTTGTGCTAGAAAAACACCTTTGATCTGGACTACATTTTCTGTAGGAAGCTTTTATAAGGACATGGGGGGGGAAGCTTTACCTTTTGGTCTACTTCAAATAAATCTTATTTCTCTACTTTAATTCATTCTGCAAGTTTTGTTTCTCCAGAGAAGCCTCATCAATGAAACTCTGAAGAACAACATTCATGGCATATCAAGGAATTATTGTGATATTTGAGAAGTTATGGTGGCAAGTGTACCTGATGGCTACAGCATTTGAGGTTATGTTGAGAGCACATGGTGAATTATTTCCTGGGATTATAATCTTTTGTTTCTTGCTCAATTCAGCCAATGTAGACACAAAAATTGGTGACAGTAGATGAGAGTGAATGGACACAACAGACCTGAGGTAAGTGGAGCAGACATATCTCCACCAACATGACATTCTTTGATGTCAGGGACACAGTCCAGAGACCACTCCAGCTCCAGGATGTCAGGGCTTCTGGAGGGCTGCGATGAGAAAAAAATTCTATAGGAATATATGGCAATATGACTCCACACCAGATCCAGAGAAGGAAACTAGTTATTCACAAGGTAGTTTCTCACATATCCTCAGCCCTACTCTACATTTTCTGTGTGTTTCTTCCATTGTACTTGTTAGCATCAACCTTTATGTTAACTGCACATTTTGATAGTTGATCTTTGTTGATGACCCCTGAATGTCTCTGCTTCATTGAGAAACTAGTAAATGAGTATATATTCCCAGGGATGATCACACTCTAAATTTAGAGGGTAAAATTTTAGTTCTAAACCAGGAAAAGCAAAGTATTTGGAAAGCTGATACCAGTATAGGAGGTTCAAAGCCTGAAAATCAAGGCTGAATTAGGGAAATGCCACACAAGCAGAATCAAGAAAATAAGCTTTCACATGCTGCCTTGGTCAACTCAGGGTCTTCAGGTGCTTCTGGTTATGAGTGTCCTTACTGATTAGATGTTGTTTCCCCTCCAAAGGCTAGATCCATTAAGTAGAAATCTAAACGTGGTGGAAAAAGTTCTCCTACTCCTATTTTTCTAAAATAGCCAAAGTTCACTGTTCTCCAAAGATGGTTGGTAGAGATAATTTGGAGCCATTGATTCAAGGGTCCTTCACTGAAGAGGCTCATGAAAGGAAGCATAAAAGGCTATGTAACAACTCCAGCTTTCTTTGGGAGCCCCATGGATGCACAATTAATAAATATCTTCACAAACATTGTCTCGCTCTCCCCATCCCTTTCTTTTAAGAGTAGTTGGGAAGGGAAATATTTTTATTATCTTACACAGATACCAATACCATATTTTAGGGTAACTGCTTAGAGTAAGAAACAGGAATGCAGTATGAACTCAGAAATGGATTGGTAGGCACAGATACTCATTTAGTCACACTTCCACTACTACTCCCTAGACATAGAAAAGTTCCAGAAAAACTTTTGATTGAATATACTTCTATTAAAAGACTTTGTGGACAGAGCTCAGGGAAAATGAGCAGTGCCAAGGTCGGAAATGGCTGGCATTTTGAGGGTAGACCAGCTGCTTTTGCTGCATTTATGAGGTTCTCATTAATAGACTAATCATGGAAACTCGTACTCAAATATAGGGTGTATTAGTTGTGGTTACAGGTGTACACTAGACAATCAAAGAATAGAGATGACTTGCTGGTGGTCATTTCATTATGATGATATGTGGGGATTGAGTTTCAAACAAGAGGAGGCTTGTCTGCAGCTTGGGCAACTGAGAAGGACAATTATATGAGACAGAAACATCATGGAGGACACTGGCATGCAGGAAGACTTTATTTTTTTTACCATGCAACAGCTCCACAAATAAGGTTTTAAAAGATGACATTCCTTTCATCTTTGGTTGGACAAGTGCAAAGTGGATTGGCCTTCTGATTAGTTACTGTGGCAATGGTCATTGTCATCCTTTATGATGCCTTACCCATGCCTGGGACTGTGTCCATGGCCATGTGAGGATGCTTGCTCATGGAATTCCTTATGTTCATTCCTCAAGACTATGTCCACCAGGTCTACAAGTTCATCAAAGCTCACCTGACCATGTTCATTTGTGTCAAGGTCATCGATCATATACTTCATGGTTTTCTAGTCCTTTTTCTCTTTCTGTAAATAGAAAATATATAATTGGCCTTCTAGTTTCTGTCTGTGCCCAGAGCTAGTCCTGTGCCTCAGTACCCCATACCCAAATACCAAAAGGAGACAGCTAGTTTCCCAGGAGTGCTGGCACATCTGTAAGCACAGATAAGAGCACCAATTCTGCTTCAGGGATTGTCCCAGAGACCTGAGGACACAGGAACTTAGAGACAGGATCCTTCTGGTATCTGTCTGAATCCACATCTGTTCTGTTTTACAGAGATCCATACACAAATACCACCAGGAGAGAGCTGGTCTTGCAGTAGTGATGGCATACTTGTGAGCACAGGTAACACCATCACTTCTGTTCAAATTCCTGGCCTCAAGAGGGACCAGCCCTGAGTCATCAGGACACTGCCATGTGGAGCTGACTCTATGCCACAGTTCTCCATGCCCAAATTGATCCAGGAGAGAACTGGTCTTCCAGGAGTACTGACACATAGACATGAAAGAAGGAAAAGCCACAGTCAGAGACAGAAAAACCAGCTAACACCAGAGATATCCAGATGGCAAGAGGCAAGGGCAAAAACATAAGCAACAGAAGCCAAGACTACTTGACATCATTGGAACACAATTCTCCCACCACAGCAAGCCCTGGGTACCACAACACACTAAAGAAGCAAGACTCTGATTTAAAATCACATTCCATGATAATACAGGACTTTAAGAAGGACATAAATAACTCCCTTAAGGAAATACAAGAGAAGTCTCTTAAAGAGGAAATAAAAAAATCCCTTAAAGAATTATGAGAAATTAACTGAAGCGAGCACACCTGAAAGCTCTAGAACAAAGAGAAGCAAAATACATTCAAGAGGAGTAGAAGTCAGGAAATAATCAAACTCAGGGCTGAAATCAACCAAGTAGAAACAAAAGTAGTTATACAAAGAATCAACAAACCCAAGAAATGGTTCTTTGTGAAAAATCTTTATTTATTCCTTTCTTTTTTCATTTTCTTTCTTTCTTCTTTCCTTACTTGTCTTCTTTGTTCCTTCTCTCTTTCCTTCTTTTGTTTTTCCTTGTTTTTTTTTTATAACGAATATACTCTAACAAGGAGTCAAACTGAAAAAGAAAATTTCAGTTGAGAAAATATGTCCATCAGATTGTCTAGTAGGCAAAAGTTCATTGACTATTTTCTTGACTGATGATTTACTATTGCAAGTGCCATCCCTGAATAGCTGTAATAAGAAATCAGTCTGCATAAAATAGTAATTCTACTCCTTCATGACCTCTTCTTCAGTGCATGCCTCCAAGTTCGTGTTTCATTTCCTGTCCTCACTACTGTTCATAAGATATAAGAAGAAATGAATGCTATCCTCTCCCAAAAGAAAAAAAGAAAATATATAATTAGTAGTCTTAGCTATGGGCACAGAAGAGAACTAGGAAGTCATGTGAGTGATCATATGATAAATGTAGGGAATCAATTTAAAATTAATAATGTTAGACTGAATACTCATGGTGGAAGTGATGCTAAGCTTGTGCTAAGCACTTTCCAATTTGTTCCAGAGACTGAGGTCTATATTGGACACTAGATCTATAGTACTAAAAAGATCAGGGAATTATATCTATGTCTAGAAATATTCTGCTTTGGTCCCCCAAAACATGAGAATGAAATCTGCTGTGAAAAGAATCTTAGGGTCTAGACTTCTGAAAGATGGGTGGCGTATATAGGTTTTAGGAAACATACAAATTCAGACCTGACTTATAGGAATCTGTACCTCCCTCCATATAGTGAGGAGTCATTCAGTAAACCAGATACATGAGATCATGATGGAGTAGAGGAAGATATAGTTGTTACTGATCTCAAAATATGTAATAAAGCCTGAGGGAGAGTAATGTGAAGTAGGATGATCCAGGTTTAGCAGCGAGTACCAGCTAATTGCAAGTCTTTGTTCTACTCACTGGCTGACACAGGCTAAAGTCACTTCCATTACCCAATTAGCCCATCTTCCTGTTCTATCTCACTGATTTGGACTGGGATTTGAGAAAGCTGTTCAAGTCAATGTAGGATTCATAGAGAGGAGAGACTTGCCTCAAGATTCTCTTGTGTACCTCCTGTCTTCCTGAAGGAAGCACATTGTTTCCCTGGGATCCTCATGTATGGGGAGCTCTTTGTCGTCAATATTTCTTACAGTGACTTTTCTCGACTTTATCTGGTCTTCTAAGATGTCAGGATACCAGCCTACTGGGCTAAGCATGGTAGAGGGACACTAAGACTTGTCTTTTCTATCTTATTCACTTCTTTACAAGACTCTATTGGCTTGCATTTGAATACAGAACAGAAACACTTTTCAAATTAATACCTTTACCAAGAACTGACTGGTCATTTCTTGAGCAGAAGGAAATATTGATATTTGATAGAGTTTCTTGCATGTGGGTTTTGTGCTTATTTATCTCCACATGATCTAAAGTTCTGAATTATCTACCCTAGTTTCTCAAATCTAATGTGACTCACTGTAGAGGCTTAATATCCCTCAGCTTCCTATCAAGGACTAGCCTCAAGTATATTACCATAACTGAAGTATCAGCTCAAATGTCAGCATTTTAGTAAGGGAATTCTCATTAGTCCACTCACTAATAGTCCACTCTCTAATGCTCCACTCAACATAGACCACCCATAGTACTCTATTGCATCCTCCTCTGCACTCCCAGGACACTGTTTTATCTGTGTTCTGAATGTTGTGTCTCCATCATAATTACTGTCACTTTCAGGTTTGCCTACACAATTGTCTGCCCAGAACACAGCTTCACATATTACAAATATTTTCTTCTTGATTACCTATGACTGAATTTTCATACCCCCAGTGAGAGAGTCCTTGCTGTATCTATGTGGAAGGTGGAGGAATTTTATCTTTAATTATTGTAGACTGAACTCACCTCTCTTACAAATCAAGACTTAACTTGAAGGAATTTGGCAAATTATTATCTACCAGGTCTTTCAATTCCTTCTGTCTCAGGGATCTGTGTTTCCTCCTTCCTAGAGTGCTGGTGGAAGGTTTTGATTATGTTCTCCATGGCTTGTTCCATCTGTGAATTTTATGGCTGTTTAATTTTTTCACTCTTTGAATCTTTGTGAGTCAAATGTACCAGGAAAGGAAAAGTCTGTCATGCATACTAGTTCTGTCTCAACACTCTATCAGGCTAGAAAGGGGCGGGACATACACAATACAAGAAAGGATAGCATGCCACTTGGTGTGGAACCATTTGTCATGCATGTGTGAGAAATGCATTGTGGGCAATATAGAGAATGCCAAAATAAAATAATTTTATTGTAAGAAACTTTCAGGAAGTTGAAAGAAGCTACAATGTTCCCACGGTGAAGAAAGAGTAAGACAGTAGAATGGTATTTAAAAATGTCATGAAGATGAGGGAAGGAAAGAAATGACAGGAAGGCTCTCAATTAGGGAAGCCAGGCTCATTAACAAAGCTGAAAGACCACACACTGTTTGACAATGTAAAGCAGGTCCAGCATTTAAAAGTTGCCAATGGTGGGCATACATCCCCCTTATCCCAGGAATGACTACATCACACATGAACAGTACACAGTGGAGAGAATTAGGGCAGACAAAGATCTGTTGATGGAATACTATTATAAGAATCTAGAAAGTGGAGACTTTTCTTCTCAGAAATTTTTATCATCATAGTCCAAGAATTCAAAACTAATACTCACAGGATCTTTTAACCAGATCATCAGGAGCAGTTATCTGGATTCCAATGACTCCAGTCTTTAAACTTGACTTCATTTTGATCATCTAAGTCTAACTTGATATAGATGTGTATGGTTTACATAGAAACAATTTGCATGGTTGAAACTGTATAAACAAAATTTACACTACAATTTGGCGAGGGGCAGAGTCAACTCTCTAGACCCCTCCCACACCCAGAAACAGCTTGACTCTTGTTCTGGCTGGTTTTGTGTGTCAACGTGACATAGGCTGGACTTATCACAGAGAAGGCAGTTTCAGTTGGGGAAGTGCCTCAAAGAGATCCAGCTGTGGAGCATTTTATCAATAGGTGATCAAGGGGGTAGGGCCCCTTGTGGGTGGTACCCTCCCAGGGATAGAAGTCTTGGGTTCTATAAGAGATCAGGATGAGCAAGCCAGGGAAAGCAAGCCAGTAAGGAACATCTGTCTATGACCTTAGCATCAGCTCCTGCTTCCTGACCTGCTTGATTTCCAGTCCTGACTTCCTTTGTTGATGAACAGCCATGTGGAAGTAAGCTAAATAAACCCTTTCCTCCCCAACTTGTTTCTTGGTCATGATTTTTGTGCAGGAATAGAAACCCTGACTAAGACAACTCCCAAGTACTCTGACACACACAGGCTCACAGATGAGACTCCCCTTTCCACCACAATACCTAGCCTAACTGAGACCCCCATGAGGCCAAGTAGAGGCTAACAGTATTCATCCTGCACTGCAGGAGACACATCTTCCTTCCAATTCACAACTTGGCTTAGGACAGATGTGATGCTCCAGACACCCTCCCACACACAGAGACAGCCCAAGTACCAGGAGCTTGATCACAACCAGGCTCACAGGGGGCAGATAATCCAGTGAGAGACAACAAGACCAGTTAACACCTGAGATAACCAGATGGTGAGAGGTAAGCACAAGAATATAAGCAACAGAAACCAATGCCCCTTGGCAGCATTAGAACCCAGCACTACCAACACAGCAAGCCCTGGATACCCTAAAACACCTGAAAAGCAAGACTCTGACCAAAAATTACATCTCATGGAGATGCTAGAGGACCTTAAAGAAGACATAAATAATTCCCTTAAAGAAGTACAGGAGAATACAGGTAAACAGGTAGAAGCCCTTAAATAGGAAACAGATGAATCCCTTAAAGAAATGCAAGAAAACACAATGAAACAGGTGAAGGAACTGAGCAAAACAATACAGGATATAAAAATGGAAATAGAAAAAATATAGAAATCATATTGGAGTCAACCCTGGAGATACAAACCCTAGGAAAGAAAACAGGAGTAATAGACACAAGCATCAAAAACAAAATACAAGATACAGAAGAGAGAATCTCAGGCATAAAAGTTATCATATAAGACATTGACACAGTATTCAAAGAAAATGCAAGCTGCCAAAAACTCCTAAACCAAAACATTGAGGAAATTCAGACTACAATGAAAAGACCAAATCAAAGAACATTAGTTATAGAAAATAGTGAAGATTCCCAACTCAAAGGACTAATAAACATCTTCAACAAAGTCATAGAAGAAAACTTCCCTAACCTAAAGAAAGAGATGCTTATAAACTTAAAAGAAGCCTACAAAATGCCAAAGATCTTGGACAGATGTCACACCACTAAAGAGAACAAAAATGCCAGCCCAGGCTACTATAACCAGCAAAACTCTCAATTACCATAGATGGAGAAACCAAGATATTCCATGACAAAAGGAAATTTCAACAATATCTTCCCTCTAATCCGACCCTACAAAAGATAACAGAAATAAAACGCCAACACAAATAGGGAAACTATACCCAAGAAAAACAAAGAAATTAATCTTCTAACAACAAACCCAAAAGAAAAGAATGACACAAATATAATAGCACCAATAAAAATAAAAATAACAGGAAACAACAATCATTGTTCTTTAGTAGATCTCAACATAAATGGATTCAATTCCCCAAATAAAAGGACATAGACTAACAGACCAGATACATAAACAGGACCCAGCATTTTGTTGCATACAGGAAACACACATTAGTGACAAAGACAGACACTACCTCAGAATAAAACACTGGAAAAATTTTTTCCAAGCAAATGGTCCCAAGAAACAAGCTGGAGTACTCATTCTAATATCCAATATAATAGACTTTCAACCAAAAGTTATGCAAAAAAAATGTAAGAAAGGACACTTCATACTTATTGAAATAAAAAATCCACCAAGATGAACCCTCAGTTCTGATAATCTACACCATGAATGCAATGACAAACACATTTGTAAAAGAAATGTTCATAAAAGTCAAAGTAGACATTGAACCTTACACCATAATACTGGGAGACTTCAACAACCAAATCTTACCAATGAACAGATCAAGGAAAAAGAAATTAAACAAAGACACAATGAAACTAAAAAAAGTTATGAGGGAAATGGATTTAACATAACTACAGAACATTTCACCCTAAAACAATATAACATACCTCTTCGCAGCAACTCCTGGTACCTTCTCCAAAATTGACCATAAAACTGAACACAAAAAAGCCTCAACAGATACAAGATTATAATAATATCATCCATCCTATCATATCCCAATGAAAAAAGGGCAGTTTTCAATAATGACAAAAACTACAGAACGGCCACATACTCACAGACGCTGAGCAACTCTCTATTCAATAACAACTTGGTCCAGAAAGAAAGAAAGAAAGAAAGAGAGAGAGAGAGAGAGAGAGAGAGACAGAGAGAGAGAGAGAGAGAGAGAGAGAGAGAGAGAGAGAGAGAGAGAGAGAGAGGAAGGAAGGAAGGAAGGAAGGAAGGAAGGAAGGAAAGAAGGAAGGAAGGAAGGAAGGAAGAGAAAAATAAACAAAGAAAGAAACAAAGAGTCCTTCCAGTCTCTCTGGGCTTGTGTCCTGAGCAGACATTGGGTGCAAGCTCCTGAGCCTGTCCCACAACACCCAGAGGAAGCTGCTGCACTCCCAGGATTTCTAACAAGCCCAGGATCACAGGATCCCAGAATCACAGGATCACAGAAACACCTTGACCCTGAGGAGTTCTGACACAACCAGGATCAAAGGAAGGACAGGCTCCAGTCAGAATAGCAGGTAGCACTAGAGATAACCAGATGGTACGCTGCAAGTGTAAGAATATAAGCAATACAACCCAAGGTTACTTAGCATCATCAGAACCTAATTCTCCCACCATAGCAAGTCCTGGACACACCAGCACAATGGAAAAGCAAGATTCAGATATAAAATCACTTATCATGATGATGATACAGGACTTTAAGAAAGACATAAATTATACCATCAAAGAAATACAGGAGAACACAGGTAAACAGCTAGAAGCCCTTCAAGAAGAAACACAAAAATCCCGTAAAGAACTACAGGAAAACACAAATAGGTGAAAGAAAGGAACGAAAACATCCAGATTCTAAAAATGGAAATAGAAACAATAAAGAAATCAGAAAGAAAGACAATCCTGGAGATACAAAACCTAGGAAAGACATCAGGAGTCATAGATGCAAGCATCACCAACAGAATACAAGAGATAGAAGAAAGAATCTCAGGGGCAGAAAACACCATGGAAAACATTGACACAACAGTCAAAGAAAATGCAAAATGCAAAAATCTCCTAACCCAACACATCCAGGAAATCCATGATACAATGAGAAGACCAAACCTAAGGATAATAGGTATAGAAGAGAGTGAAGACTCCCAATGTAATGGGCTAGTAAATATCTTCAACAAAATTATAGAAGAAAACTTTCCCTAACCTAAAGAAAAAGATGTCCATGAACATACAAGAAGCCAACAGAACTCCAAATTGAGTGAACCAGAAAAAAAATTCCTCCTGTCACATAATAATAAAAACACCAAATGCACTAAACAAAAAAAGAATTTTAAAAGTAGTAAGGGAAAAGGTCGTATAACATATAAAGGCAGGCCTATCAGAATTACACCAGACTTCTCTCCAGAGACTATGAAAGCTAGAAGATCCTGAGCAGATGTCATACAGACCAGACCGTACAAGAACAAAAATGCCAGCCCAGGCTACTATACCCAGCAAAACCCTCAATTACCATAGATTGAGAAAACAAGATATTCCATGACAAACCAAATTTATACAATATCTTTCCACAAATCCAGCCCTCCAAAGGATAATAGATTGAAAACATCACCATAAGGAGCAAAACTATACCCTAGAAGAAGCAAGAAGTTAATCTTTCAACAAATCCACACAAACCTAATTCCACTTCTTATAACAAAAACAACAGGAAGTAACAATTACTTTTTTTAATATCTTAATATGAAAATTAATATTACTGACATATCCTAATTAATTGAAATCCAAAAATATGAAGAAATACAAATTTATTGATTGTTATCCAATGGTTTTTTTAATTTGGTAATTGAAGAACTAGGTCCAATATTGTACAATCCATATATACTTTCTGCTTTTGAAATATGGCTTACATATTTCAAAAGTATTTATATACCCCAAAAATATAGACAATGAAATTAGGAGAGTACTTGTAAGAGAACAACTAAAAGTGAGACTGAATGTTTTGCTTGACATTTGTAACCCTTGTATCAAGTTTGAAGAAGACGACTTTGTAAGTTACTCTTTCTCTGAGATGAATGCTTACTTTTCCAAATTATCACAGTCAATGAACCAGATTCTTACCCATACCTAATGTCTGTGCCAACCTTCAAGTAGAACCATTGTTCATTGAAATATCTGGTGAATGGTTTTATGGATAGACCATCTTAATACACACCCCATTTCTTAAATGAATGTAACCTGTTCTCTGTGGGCTGAGAATAAATCACTTACTCAAGTTAAATAGCTTTGATCATAGCATGTAGTCTGTATCCAAAAATCATGCCTACAATTCATTCCTTGGTGCAGCAGAACTGCCAAATCTCAGATTAGCTATGATGGAAGTAAAATCCTTTGGTGATGTGAGGGCCATTGAAGTTTAGCCTTATTACAATGAAATCCAATGTCTAAAAATTGTTCTTATTTTGGCCTTGTACCACAGTAAGAACCAAGATTTTAAGCTCTACTAAATACAAACAAACAAACAAAAAGACTTTATATATTTATGTTCATTTAAGAAAATACTAGTAGTGATGTATTATTTTAAAATATACGACTAATGTTTGAAGTTATTTAAAATTTGTATTGAGAAAAACATGTATTTTCCTCATTGTTGTAGACAAGCATCTACATAACACTGTTAAATTGATTGTTGTTTTATATGAAACAACTTTTATAATACTCATTTTTATTGTTATAATATTTTAAAAATTTTAAAGATGACAAAAAAAGATATTGTAGGTATTGAAGGGGCCTCTCTGGGAGGAGTTGGGGTACAAAAGGGAAACAATGTGATTTAATTCTATTTACTTAAAATTTGTTTTTAAATGTTAACAAATTCAGATAAATTGAAATCGTGTAACTTTTCTCATCATAATGCAATAAAACTTAAAAGAAAAAATATTTGACAAATGGCAATTCATAAAAGTGCAAAAGACACTGTCAATAGGACAAAATGGCAATCAACAGACTAGGAAAATATCTTTAACAATCCTATATTGGATAGAAGTCTAATCTCTAATATACACAAAGAACTCAAGATGTTAGACTCCAGAGAACCAATTAACCCTATTAAAATGGGGTACAGAGCTAAACAAAGAATTCTCAACTAACAAATACCAAATGGCTGAGAAGCACCTAAGAAATGTTCAACATTCTTAGTCATCAGGGAAATGTAAATCAAAACAACCCTGAGATTCCACCTCATACCAGTCAGAATGGCTAAAATCAAAAACTCGGAAAAGAGCAGATACTGGTGAGGATACGGAGGAAGAGGAACACTTCTCCATTGCCGATGGAGTTCAAGCTGGTACAACCACTCTCAAATCAGTTTGGCAGTTCCTCAGGAAATTGGACACTGTACTATCTGAGGACCCAGCTATAGCACTACTGGGTATATACTCAGAAGATGCACCAACATGTAATAAGGACACAGGCTCCACTATGTTCATATCAGCCTTATGTATAATAGACAGAAACTGGAAACAGAACATATGTCCCTCATGAGAGGAATGGATACAGAAAATGTGGTATTTCTACACAATGGAGTACAACTGGGCTATTAAAAAAATGAAGTTATGAAATTCTTAGGGAAATGGATGGATCTGAAGAATATGATCGTGAGTGAGGTAACCCAATCACAAAAGAACACATGTGGTATGCACTCTCTGATAAATGGATATTAGCCTAGAAAATAAGAATACACAATGTACAATTCACAAACCACAAGAAACTCAAGAATAAGGAAGACCAAAATGGGGATACTTCGTTCCTTCTAAAAAGGGTTAACCAAATACCCATGAAAGGAGTTGCAGAGACAAACAATTGAGCAGAGACTGAAGGAAGGGCAATCCAGAGACTGCTCCACCTGGAGAGCCTTCCCATATTCAATCAACAAATCCAGACACTATTGTGGATTCCAGCAAGTGCTGGCTGACAGCAGCCTGATATACCTGTCTCCTGAAAGGCTCTGACAGTACCTGGATAATACAGAAGTATAAGCTCACAGCCATCCATTGGACTGAGTACAGGGTCCCCAATTTAGGAGCTAGAGAAACGACCCAAGGAGCCGAAGGGTTTTCAGCCCCTTAGGACAAACAAAAATATGAACTAACAAGTACCCTCACAGCTCCCAGGGACTAAACCACCAACCAAAGAGTACACATGGTGGGACTAATGGCTCCAGCAGCATATGTATAGTAGAGGATGGCCAAGTAAGTCGTCAATGGGAGGATACGCCTTTGTCCTGTGAAGATTCTATGTCCCAATGTAGGGGAATACCTGGGCCATTAACAGGAGAAGGTTGGGTAGTGAGTTTCTATTTTGTGAAATAGTTTGAAGAGTATTACTATTAGGTCTTCTTTGAAAGTTTTATAAAACTTGGCACTAAACCCATCTGGTCCTGGGATTTTTTTTGGTTGGGGGACTATTAATGATTGTTTCTATTTCAGTAGCAGATATGGGACTGTTTAGATCTTTGATCTGATCTTTATTTAACTTTGGTACCTGGTATCTGTCTAGAAAATTGTCCATTTCATCCAGGTTTTCTAGTTTTGTTGAGTATAGGCTTTTATAGTAGGATCTCATGATTTTGGGGATTTCCTCAGTGTCTGTTGTTATGTCTCAGTTTTCATTTCTGATGTTGTTAATTAGGATAATGTCTCTGTGCTCTCTAGTTAGTCTGGCTAAGGGTTTATCTATTTTGTTGACTTTCTCAAAGAACCAGCTCCTGATTGGTTGATTCTTTGTATAGGTCTTTTTGTTTCTATTTGGTTGATTACAGCCCTGAGTTTGATTATTTCCTGCCTTTGACTCCTCTTGTGTGAATTTGCTTCTTTTTGTTCTAGCCCTTTCAGGTGTGCTGTCATATTGCTTGGTATATGCTCTCTCTAGTTTCTTTTTGTAGGTACTTAAAGCTATGAGTTTTCCTCTTAGGACTTCTTTCATTGTGTTCAATAAGTTTGGATATGTTGTGGTTTCATTTTCATTAAACTCTAGAAAGTCTTTAATTTCTTTCTTTATTTCTTCCTTTACTAAGTTATCATTGAGTAGAGTATTATTAATCTTCCACGTGAATGTGGGCATTCTATTTTTTATGTTGTTACTGAGGAGCAGCCTTAGTCCATGGTGATCTGATAGGATACAAGGAATTAGTTCAATCTTCTTGTATCTGTTGAGGGTATATTTGTGACCAATTAGATGGTCAATTTTGGAGAAGGTACCAGGAGGTGCTGAGAAGAAGGTATATCCTTTTGTTTTAGGATAAGAAGTTCTATAGATACCTGTTAAATACATCTGTTTCATTACTTCTGTTAATCTCACTGTGTCCTGGTTTAGTTTCTGTTTCCATGATCTGTCCATTGCAGAGAGTAGGGTGTTGAAATCTCCCACTACTATTGTGTTCAGTGTAATGTGTGCTTTGAGCTTTAGTATAGTTTCTTGTATGAATGTAGATGCCCTTTGATTTGGAGCATAGAGGTTCAGAATTGAGAATTCATCTTGGTAGATCATACCTTTCATGAATATGAAGTGTCTCTCCTTATCTTTTTTGATCACTTTAGGGTGAAAGTTGATTTTATTGCATATTAGAATGGCTACTTGAGCTTTTTTCTTGGGACCATTGGCTTGGAGAATTGTTTTCCACCCTTTTATTCCGAGGTAGTGTCTCTCTTTGTCACTGAGGTAGGTTTCCTGTATGCAACAAAATGTTTTGTCCTGTTTACATACCCAATCTGATAGCCTATGTCTTTTTATTGGGGATTTGAGTCCATTGATATTAATAGATATTAAGGAAAAGTATTTGTTGCTTCCTGTTATTTTTGTTGTTAGAGCCAGAATTCCGGTTATGTGGCTATCTTCTTTTAGTTTTGTTGGAAGATTACATTTTTGCTTTTTTAGGGATTTAGTTCCCATCCTTGTGATTGAGTTTTCCATTTATTACCCTTTGAAGGGCTGGATTTGTGGAGACATATTGTGTGAATTTGGTTTTGTCATGGAATACTTTGATTTCTCTATCTATGGTGATTGAGATTTTTGCTGGGTATAGTAGTCTGGGATGATATTTGTGTTCTCTTAGGGTCTGTATGACATCTGTCCAGGATCTTCT